>JACEGR010003546.1:0-102982 GCA_014170235.1 Listronotus bonariensis | reverse complement strand
CATAATTTAGAGTTTTTGAAAATCATATTGACAGTGCCATTAACCTAAAAATATGGGGAAAAAGTTTTAATAGTTTTCCTTTATTGTTTTGTGTTGTAGGGTTTTGTTTTACACAATTACAGAAATACGTTTGAAAAAGCAAGGTTTTAAGTATTTTTATACTTCCAAAAACTTTTCGATTTTGTGGTCGGCTGCTGTTCGGTTATACGAACAGTTCCGAAGTTAAAATAAGACCAAAATAAGGCACGACCCAAAACCGACATAAATAAAGCCAGGCACTATCCTTATAAAGGGAGTCCTTGCACAAGATATGCATCTGCGCAAGCTCTGGTGTCAAAATAAGGCCGGTATTATTAGTGCCTGGCCTTATTTCACTGTGCAATATTTCTCTAATATTAATAAACTGTATTTTTAGAATCTGAAAAATATATTAATCAACATCGAGAAGTCATACATGATTAAAGAGTAAGATGTCCAATACTTTTTAATGTTTCGTTTGTCAATAGCCAAAGTCATTATAAGATTAACATGTTTAAAATAAATAATTTTTCCAACAATAATTAGTTTAATTTTCTTTCTTTATTGTGTATGTGTGTTTACTTATTGGGGTAATAGTCCAATTAAATAGAGCCTGAAATCACAATTTGGGGGAGTGATTGAATTTTTGACATAAGTTACTTTAAAGTGTCTACAAACAAAAAATATATAAAAAAATTTCCGCCTAACACTAAACACTAACAACATAAACACTTTTTAACTTGTTTTGCGGTAGAGCCCTTTTTTTTGGTTGTTCGAAAATTTCATTGTTTTAAGCCATTTAATAAAAATCTACCATTTTTCTTTTGTCAAAATACCATTTTTTTCTTCAACTTCAACCGTTTTAAATTAATTCCAAGAAAGCAACTTTTTATTTTTTTCAACCCCTTTCCAGGGGGTTGAAACAAAATATCTTCTACACTTCGCTTTAAGATACTCTAAAGTTAATTATGCCAAAAAGAAATGCAAATAAATGAATTTGTTACATAGTTATAATTTCTTTTAAACAAAATTATCATCCCTTAAGTTTTAGCAACCCTAATGTCATCTGCAAAAAAATGATGAGAACCAGTTCGATGTAATTTTTTAGTTTTACAACTTTTGTAAAGAATTCTTTTTCTCTTACGTCAACCGTTTTAAAGTTATTCCAAAAAACACTTAACTTTTTTTTCAACCACTTTCCGGGGGTTAAATCAAAATCAACTTTATTTTTTGTTTATAGACACTTTAGAGTTAACTATTTGTCAAAAAATGCAAATACATGAATTTGTTAAATAGTTACAATTGTTTTTATTAAAATTATCATCCCTTAAGTTTTATCCACCCTTATGTCATTAAAGGAAAAATTGATAGGGACCATTTCAATGTAGAATTTTTAGCTCTACATTTTTTGTAAAGAACTTTTTTTCTATCTCCAACCGTTTTAAAATGATTCCAATAAAACACAATTATTACCTTTTTAGCCCCTTTCTAGAGGGGGAAACAAAATATCTTCTTTACTTCGTTTTTGGACACTCTAAAGTTAATTATGTCAAAAAGAAATGCAAATACATGAAGTTGTTAAATAGTTATGATTTTTTTAATTGAAATTATCATCCCTTAAGTTTTAGCAACCCTAATGTCATCTGGGGAAAAATGATGAAAACCATTTCGATGTAAAATTTTTAGTTTTAAAACTTTTGTTTGGAATTTTTTCTCTAACTTTAACCGTTTTAAAGTAATTCCAAGAAAACACCTTATTTTTTTTCAACCCCTTTTCGGGGGTAAAAACAAAAACTCTTGTATACTTTGTAGTTATATGTTTTTTTAATTAAAATAACCATCCCTTAAGTTTTATCCACCCTTATGTCATCTAAGGAAAAAATGATGGAAAATGTTTCGATTTAGAATTTTTAGCTCTAAAACTTTCGTCAAGAACTTTTTTTCTATCTCCAACCGTTTTAAAATAATTCCAATAAAACACAATTATTACCCTTTTTCAACCCCTTTCCAGAGGGGTTGAAACAAAATATCTTCTTCACTTCGTTTTCGGACACTCTAAAGTTAATTATGTCAAAAAAAAATGCAAATACATGAAGTTGTTAACAAGTTATAATTTTTTTAATTAAAATTATCATCCCTTAAGTTTAAGCCACCCTAATGTCACCTGGAAAAAAAATGATAAGGACCATTTTACAGCTTTTGTTAAACTTTTTTCTCTAACTCTCACCATTTTAAAATTATTCCAAAAACACATTAATTTTTTTAACCCCTCTCCGGGGGTTGAAACAAAATCTCTTCTACACTTCGTTTGTAGACTCTTTAAGGGTAATTATGTCAAAAATAAATGCAAATTCATGAATTTTTTAAACAGTTATAATTTTTTTTAATTGAAATTATCCCTTAAATTTTAGCAACCCTAATGTCATCTGGGAAAAAATTGGTAGAGACCATTTTGATTTATTATTTTTAGTGTTAAAACTTTTGTAAAGAATTTTTTTTGTAGCTCCAACCGTTTTAAAGTAATTGCAAGAAAACACTTTATTTATTTTTTTCAACCCTTCTCCGGGGCGTTGAAATTTTTTTTTATATTTTTTGTTTGTAGACACTTTAAAGTAACTTATGTCGAAAATTCATTCACTCCCCCAAATTGTGATTTCAGGCTCTATTTAATTGGACTATAAGGACGACGCGATGGAAAGTAGATATTTAGTTTAATAAATACCAAGTTAAGTAGGTAGTTAAGAATATGGGCTTTATGATTCTAACCCTTTTAAAACCTTTCCGACCTTCCTTTTGACGAGTCTGCCACGAATATATGGAAGCGGCGCGGCGCTTTAACCCAGCCTGACAATTTTGACATGTTTCGAGTATCATACACAATGTTTTCAAATTGCATGCTAAATATTGTGGTAAACTTGTCTGCAAATAAAGTAACGCATTCGCCTAGTCCGACACCCAACATATGCCAAAAGTGACAGGCTGGGATAAAGCGCCGCTTACATATACGGCTGTTTAAATATTTGTTGTAAACTCGTCAAAACGAACCCCTAAAAAGGTTTTAAAAGGGTTCTTATCACAATGTTTTTATTACTGGCCCATGCACTAATACAGGGTGTTCCGAAATTAATGCACGAAATTTTAATGGCATATTCTTCGTCGAAAATAAGCCCTACTTTTCTATATAAACATACATATGTCTGGAAAGTCTTTCTTTCAAAAATACAGAGTGTTGAAATCCTTTACCACCCCTCAAACCTCTCTAGATATTTAATTAGTATTCAGTACATTTTTCTATGTGAAATATAAAAAAATATATCAGTGGCGGATGTACAATATACTAATTTTTAAGATAAAATGATGTGCCAGTGCTTTTTTCCTAAAATAAAAATTTGAAACCCCATTGAATTTGAAACAAGTTTGACTTTTTACTTTTCTAGAACGATGCACCATTTTCGAAAAAATTAAAAACCAATGTTTAACATTTTTGTCATTGTAAGTGGTTTTTATTTTATTTTTTTCGGAAATGGTGCATCGTTTGGGAAAAATCCAAAGATCATATTTGTTTCTTATTCAATGGATATTTTTAAAAAAGCATTTGCGCACCATTTTTTCTTGAAAAATAGTCCATACAATAATGGTACGGACGTCATCGGTAATCTCTTAAAAATATTTTACATTTAAAAATGTATTTTGTTGCTAGTAAGCAATGTACCAAATCCCAATTAAAGGTCTAGAGCGGTTTACAAATGATATTTTTTTCTTAGAATTTTAACACTCTCTGTATCTCTAAAAGAAAGCGTTTCTGGACATATGTTCATATAAGAAACTAGCTCTTATTTTTAACGTAGAATATACCCTGTATAAATAAATAAAGAAAATTAAAAAAGAAACTGGTGTCATCTAGATACTTTAAAGTATGTTTTTGCGATAATAAAAGTTGCATCATCATTATTTAAAAGTTATTCATTTGTAAATTAATAGTTTTTTACAGGTTTCAGTTATCATTAAAGGCGTTATGAAAGTTTAAATATTTGATCTATATTTTTTATGTTTTGATACTCCTTTTATAAACATACCTACTTAACAAGATGACGTTTTGGAAGTATAATATATTTTTATTTCATGATTTAATAAAATTATGATTCTTAATAATATTTTTTAAATTTTAAGTTTTGACTAATTTTATATACTTGTTAGGCATTATACAGCGTGTTTTCGGAAGTTCTTAACAAATGGGAAACTTTTTTATTATTAATTTTACGAAAAAAGTGTCTCTTCATAAAAGTTCTGCTTGACGCGAAAAGACATTTCCACAAAAATATTTAAAAGTTGGATGTACAATGTGGCTTAAAAATGACTTTTTCCCAAACTAAAATAAGGGTTATTTTCTAACTATGGTACCAAACTTTAAAGGGTGATTTCTTATGTCAGTTTATAAAGAAAAGTTCCCATAAACATATGTTCGGAGTTGGTTTGTTTCCGAGATACAGGGCGTTAAATATTTTTTAAAGGTCTCTTTGTTTCTAAATATTTTTAATACGAAGCTAGATACAAAAAAATGTACTACACTAAAAGTTGTATTTTTGGTTGTTTTAAAGGAATAAAATATAAAAACTGCATAAAAGCCAGTGGCGTACAGTGGGCACAACAGCCAATATTATTGAGAGAAAAATAAACGCCACTGGCTTTTTATGCAGTTTATATATTTTTTCCTTTAAAGCAACTAAAAATACAACTTTTTAGTGAAGTAATTTTTTTGTATTTGGCTTCGTATTTAAGATATTTAAAAACCAACAGACCTTTAAAAAAGTATTTAACGCTCTGTATCTCAGAAACGAAGCAACTTCGAACATATGTTTAAAGGAACTTTTCTTCATAAAATGACATAAGAAATTACCCTTTAAAGTTTGGTACCGTAGTTAGGAAATAACCCTTATTTTAATTTGGAAACAAGTCATTTTTAAGCCACCCTGTACATCCAACCTTCAAATATTTTTGTGGAAACGTATTTTCTCATCAAGCAGTACTTTTATACAGAATAACTTTTTCGCAAAATTAATAATAAAAAAGTTTCCCATTTGTTAAGAACTTCCGAAGACACATTGTATAATTACCAAGTACATTTTTTATGCCTTTTGTTGATAAACCAATAAATTAATTAAATATTTTTATATTTTCATAACCTTATTGTTATTGTTAGATATTAATAAATACGTGTAGTTAGAACATAAAACAGATTAACGTAAGAATTAAAATTTATATGAAAGCTTATGTCATACTGTATAAAAAGACCTAAGGGTCAAAAACTCTATCTACAATAGATGCAAAGTTACAGCAATTGTTCGCAATGTTTTTTAACGGAATAAAAATTTTTTTTTCATGTTGTTGCAGATTGCTGTTTTTGATTTTATTTTTTTCTTTAAAAATGAATAATTTGTAAAATAAACATATTTTATAAACTTTTAAAACATTATCTTGTTGAGTAAGTTCATAAAAATAACTCAAAAAATAAAACATTTATAGACCAATTATTTAAACTTTTATACCGCTTTTTATGTCAACCAAAACCCGTAAAAAACTATTATTTAACAAATGAACATATATTTGAAAAATGTTAATAAAACTTTTTATAACACGGAATCTTTAAACTGTCTAAATTACACCCGATCAAGCAATTTCACATGACATGAGAAATTTTTAAAATTTAACATAATAAAAAATTACAGTTTTATGGTACATCCTGTATCATTTTAAAATTATATTTTAATAATTTAAGTTAGCATGTACAGGGTGGTACGATTTCGACTGTTTTAACGGACTTAAATGTCATGGGCTCTATTTTCGAGAGTGAAAAGTGTATAACAATATATATATTTATTAGCATTCCAGGTACAGAACGTTTCTCATTTTTAGCCTTTTGAAAATATTTGATAAGTTTGTTAATTTTAAAAATTTTGGAAATCTGTTTTAACGTTCTTTTAGCACTTTTTAAAAGTAATGCCAAGGTTTTATAAATATAGGTACAGGATAATATACAGTGTGTCCCAGGATAGGTGTTACAAGAGGACAAATGGACCAAAAATTTTTGAATTTTAAAACAAAATTTTGGGAAAACTGTTCGTGTGGTATAAAACAGATAAATACCAAATTTTACACCAATTGATATTATACAGGGCGAGTTATAACTAAGAATATGAAAAATGATCTGAAGCTAACTACTTTTATTTTTTAAAATAGAACAAAATTATATAAGTAAATGTTGTAGATAATTAAATTTTATGTCATAATTTAAAGTTGAGTAAAAAATGTATTTGTTAATATTTTACATTACGCATTACAACTTAAAAAAAATGGCAAGAGAAAGCAAAATTTTAAAGAACAATTAATAATTTTAAATATATTTTTTAATTTGCTGCTTAAGCCAAGTAATTTAAAAACTTGTAATAAATAATGTAAAAAATAACAAAATATTTTTCTGACTTTAATTCTTTAACTTTAAATGTTGACATAAAATTTAATTATCTACTACATTTACTTATATAATTTTGTTCAATTTTTAAAAATAATGGTTCTTTACTCTTGATCATTTTTCCTATTTTTAGTTATACCTCGCCCTGTATATTACCAATCAGGGTAAAATTTGGTATTTTTCAGTTATGGACCATGTGACCATTTTTTCCAAAAAGACGTTTAAAAATTCGAAAATTTTTGGTCCATTTGTGCTTCTGTAACACCAATCCTGGGACACACTGTATAATAAAAATCTTTTTTTTTATCGATATATTAAATTCTTCCTATTTGATTTAAATTTATTTTAAAAGTAATGCTTACACCGTTAAATATTTTGATTTTACGAGAATGCAGTAGCGTACCATTTTTACAGGGTGTCCAGTAACTCAACTGACAAACTTCAACAAGTAGTCCTACAATGAAAAGAAACTTTATATGAACATACAGTTTTACAACTTATCCGCCAAACTTTAAGGGCTAATTCTATAATAAAAATTTAAAAAAACTCTATACGAACATCTGTCCTAGACGCCTTAGTTTTTGAATTATGGGGTGTTAAATATTTTTGTTGTTTTTTATAATAACTTTTATACCAATTTAAATATTTTTAAAAAATGGGGGACGCCTTCTATGCACCAAGAAAAAAATTTGGCATACAAGAAAAGAAATAATTTTTACCAGTGTCGTTCATGACAGTTTTAGGGTAAATATTTTTAAATTTCCATTTAGTTTGACACCAATTTGATCTCTTGACTTTGACACGGTTTTCGCGTCAATAAATAGAAACCAATTATCGGCATGGTTAAATGGTGTAAAAATGATTTTCTTATACTCGTGGGTTTGTCGCACTTGGCTCACCCTCGTGTAACAATATACCCACTTATGTAAAATTTTGACAGTTTTTATTCTTTAATTAGATTGGTATTCAACTATGCCGAGAATTTTTTTTTTTTAAATCTATTCATTATTTATTAAATAAAAAAAAGTGGAGAGATCAACTTTGTTTTAATTTAAACGTAGATTTTAAACAATACCTTTGTTTTAAAAAAATGCAGTGGCGTACCATTTTTTTTAATATTAACATTGAAACCCTCATGGACGAAACTGGTGAAAAATTTTTATTCTTGTATGCCAAAAATGTCTTTAATGCATAAAAGGCGTCCTCCAATTTTTTTAATCTCTGAGTTGTTATAGAAATTATTATAAAAAATTATTAAAAAAACTAACACCCCGAAGTTCAAAAACTAAGATGTTTAGGACAATTAGTTTAATTGTAGTTTTTTCCTAATTTTCATTGTAAAATTAGCCCTTATATTTGTCGGTTAACTTGCTTATCACCCTGTATAAACCATTTACGGTAAAACACCTCACGGACGACAATAGTGGATATTTTTTTCTGGTACGACAATAATGTCTTTTAGGAAACTGTTATCAAACTTCCCAAAAATATTCAAAGTAATATAAAAAAACTTTTTTCTACCATTTTTAATAATATAAGCACTTTTTAGTTTAAAAGTAGAAGGTTTGGGACATTTTTACTTTTAATAAAACAATGAGTTAAATGTCCCAAAGTTTTATTTTTTAAAGCTGAATTTAAATAAATTACTTTTTAGGCCCTGACTACATCCATAACAAAGTGTTTAAACTTATGAAAGAATGCATTACATTTATTGTATAGGTTCTTTGTTCCTTTTTTATTTGACATAACACAACAATATAACTTTGTAGTTTCTACGCGTTGAAACTAGGACCGTTATAATATATATTCATATAAAAATTCATTCTTTTTATTGTTTTTATTGAAGAATCACCTCCTAAATATTGTCGAGTTTCTGGACATCCTGTATAACTAAAAATATTGTTTATCTACTCGCGTGCAAAAAGTTCACTTTTCCTCGCTCTATTTTAGTTTTGAAATAGCCACTTTTGCGCACTAATTTGGAAAAGTACTTTCCGCACTTATGCGAAAAAGTACATTAATAAGTACAATATATATATATATATATATATATATATATATATATATATATATATATATATATATATATTATATTATTAATATATGTTTTCCCGTCAGCTATATACTATTTCCTATTTCTACAAATACTGTTTCTTCTTTTTTTTTTTTTCTTTCTAGTGACGGTTGATATGGTTAAGGGCTTAAAAAGTAGTAGCTCTAGATATAGCACGAGATTTAAAATCTGATTCACTTATTTAAATCAAGCAATTTTAATTAATTTACAATTAACCCAATTATGACAACAGCTTTAATGAGTAAAAAATGTGTCGTAAAAATAATCTGTGCTAATCTGCAAGTTAAATTAAAACCTAAATTATTGTTTAGGTCAGTCACTAAGTCAGTATAGTTTCTTGTTGAGTGTTTAGAAGTAGCAATTAAAAAATAAATTTATAAGTTTATTTTAGACCCTAAAGAGCTTTCATTGCATCTGCATGCATCTTATTTCACTGGATAAATTAAAATATCGCAATGTACTTTAAGTTTAACAAGAAAACAGATGAATAATAATTTATAGTGTGTAGTCTTTAAGTATGTGCTAAATTAATGTTTTATTAAAATATGTTGTTATTTTATAGAAGGTTAGTATAAATTTTTTTAAACCAAACATTTTTTTCGTGGTTTTTACATTTATTTTAATTTCTACTTTTAACAGTTAAAAAATTAAAATATTGTTTTCTAATAGTAGTTAAAAAATAAAAGCTTTTTCTGGACTAGCTCTACATATGTATAAACATATGTCTAATTATTTAATAATAATAATAAAGTCAGCCACAAAAATATAAAAAAATATAATTTTATTTTAAATACTTTTCTAAATAAAAGTTAAAGACCAGCTTTCTCAAATTAATTTTAAAGAAAATTGTTAGTTTAACTGTTATTAACTTTGTTTTTAAACATATATTTTTAAAAAGTGTCTTTTTAAACTCGTGACAAGCCCTAAAAAGTAGTAAATTTTATAATGTTATAATTATTGCTTTAAAACCCCAACTAATAATTATTGGACGGCGCAACGTCGCCAAACGCAACGCAACGTTGCGTCCTTACGTTGTAATTTTCTACATAGCGACTCTGTTTTGCACCAATTTGGTGGATAATTTTTGAGTCGTCCGGACGTTGCAAATGTAACTACTGCAAGTGGGTCGACGTAAAAACGTTGCTGAAGGCAACTTGTTCGGCTAAAGCCATCTACAGGAAAACTGTATTAATAAAAATTGGTAATTTTTTGTCTACTAAAATATAGTTATGGCAACTTCTAGTAAATTTATAAGTCGCCGTACAATTATACTTCAACTATCATGGCAGAGTAGTAAAAATTTGTTTATATTAAATATTTTGTCATGAACAGGATTATTAAATCGCCCAGATTTATTCGCATATCTTCCAAATTTTAAAACAAACTGCAGTTTACTGACAAATATATGGCAAAAATGTAAGAAAAAACAAGCGCGCCACTAAAATAAGCAGTTTTACATAAGACAATATAGTTTTTTAATTTTAGAAAATTATTATAAGTATTAAAAACCAAATAAATTAAGTTTTTAAATAATAGCGATATCTATAATAACCTTTTCTTTCAACAGAATTATTTAAACATCGATAAATTATTAGAATTATGTTTTTTCTTTTGTTCCACATTAAAAAGTCAAAATGGCTGCCTTGATTTTGTTTCTAGTTTCACATTGTTTAATGGCGGCCGGTAGTCGCGATCGCAACCATGTTTTTTACTAAGATTAGACCAATGTTAACGCCATCTATCAGGTAAAGGTTAATCCTTCGATCAAAATGGTCCGTAACCGTTGCTAGGTTGCTACAACCAATCCCCAACGTTGTGAAATGCAACTATGGAAGTAGCTTTCAGACAACGTTAAAGCGTCGTTAGCTTCTCTCCCAAAATCAATACCATAAAGACCATAGTTTAGAAAACGACGTATAGACGTTAATAGGACGACCGTTTCCGGTGCAACGTTAGTTTTTCAGTCATTACGACGTTAATTTAATTGGTCGGAAGAACAGCTTACTTTTCTACTAACGGCAACGTTAAATTTGGTGTGATTCTTAGTAAAGACTACTAAAGGCGTCTAAAATTGTTAGTTGGGACGTTTATGGGTAAATCAACTTTTTTGTCCAGGTTTTAAAATTTTCATATTTTTTAAATTTTTTTATTATTTATTTATTTTGAATAAAAGATAACTACTTAGTTGCTTACTTTTCATCTCCAATAAGCAAAGCACTTCAAAGAGTTTTAACCATAAAACCAGAAAAATCCACATTAGGTGCGTCTCATGCATAAATAATTCAACTCCACAAAACCAGGATCAAAATCCAGGGCCCAGCAAAGCTAACTATCTTATTAATCATTAAGCCATATTACCATATCCCAAGGACAATCAAATTATCCCACGGACAACCACTCAGTGACTGGTTGTCCAACGGACATTTCTGTAAACTTTTTTAACCTTGAACTTTCTGACAGTACATATATTTTTTTTATGTTTACAGTAATTGAATGTAATTTTAAACACCATAATTTACTAAGAAATATAAATTACTTACATACGTATTTCTGCTGATTTTCCGCCAGAACACATTAAAGCAAACCATTTTCTTTTACGAATTTAGTCGACCGAGGCCGCATTTATGATGAAAATGACGATTAGTCGCTATCATTTACCAAAAATACCGACTTATAGACAGTGTTAAGGGTGCCCGGATTTCGTTGCAATTGCAGGGTACCTTGGTTATTATTAGAGATAGACACTTGCGATTTTTGCGAACTGTTAATACTTTTTGATGAAACAAAAGATGACACTAAAATATTTTTCATGGCTATCTTAGTTTTTGACATACAAGGCGAAATTAATTTTTCTTTCATTATGAATTCCCCTCGTATTTCAACAAAAGTAAAAATTGACATTCGGAGATATTTTTACGTGAAATCCAGTGGTGTAGTTAGATTTTTTTTAAAGTATAGCAAACATATAATTTTTCTAATGTAACACCCTGAATATTTTTTATTCATTAAATTATAAAGAATGTGAGCTTTTTAAAAATTTATATTACGTAATGTATATTTTATATTTTTAGACCCTAAATTAATGATTAAAATTTTAAAATTGTATTTCGGATAGTGGGCCATAATATAGACTATTATAGATTTTATAACCAAAGGATAAAATAAGCCTTTAGTTTCTTACTTGTTTAAACTTTGCAGCAAAACATAATTTTTTTTTATTATTTTTTATTTTACCCCTGCCTAGCACTCTTTTTTACCCCTTGGTTCGCCAAGTGTGTGCACCTTAGTTAGTTAGTTAATTAGTTAACAACTAAATAATTTGGATCAGCATCACTATGTTTATACTTAAAACTGTGACCAATATTACTGTGTCCATAATTGTTGGAAAAACATTTAATTTAAAACAAAATAGTAGAAAACATATATGAAATTCATAACTTCAAAATTTAAATTTTAATAATAATTTTGGTAGATACCAGTTTCATACACGGTTTTCTATTATTTAAAAGCAAATGTTTTCCTAAAAATTATGAATACCAACTGAGTTTGAACACGGTTTTAAATAAATTGCTCGACATTTAAACGGAATACTTTAAATTTTAGGTAAAATTTTAAACTTAATTTTCTCAAAACTACACAAAATATTTTAGTGCAGTTTTCGGCAAATTTGGACGCTTTTATTAGTCTTAATCACTGTCTACACTGCAGTCTTGGTATTAAACTTATATACAGAGTGGTAAATATGACGTTGTTTTTTTGGGAAATTTTGTTGTTCAGCAACTTTTTCAATAAAGAAATTTTTGAAGTTTTAATATTTCATAATAGATCAGATAATCATTTGTCACAAACAATTTTGGCAGATTTTTGATATTCTTCGTAAATCTGAAAATATGTTTTTACTAAAAAAGTAACGTATTAGCGTTGTCACCCTGTATAACCCTAACACGCTTTAGTTTCTATAATTTTCTACAGTTTGACGTTTTAAGCAATACCTTTTAAATATTTCAAAAACTTTTATACAGGATGGACAAAAAAGGGGATCTATTTGTAAACGTATTTTTTTTTAATTTCACATATCTTATGCCGTAAATTACAAAATTAGCTTTTATAAATTGGCAAGTATTAGAAACAAATTGGGCAATCTCCAAAACCCCTAAGCCCCTAAGTAGTAAATATTGTAAGTTTTGTTAAAACTGGTTCTGAAATATGAGACAGAATTCATACATTACTACAATCTTTTATATGATACCAAGCATTAAACAGCCATGCAATTGAAAGAGCATTATAGCGCAAAGTAAGCAACGCAAATAAAAAAATAAAAACTGGTTCGGTATATTGATCCCTAGAGTCCAAAAATGCTTTATGAATTTATAAAAAGTTAGTTCTGTAGTTCATGGCATAACAGAAAACAAAAATTATGAAAAAATTAGTAAATTTTGAAACAATTTACTTTTACACAAAGATCTACTATCTTGTCCATCCCTGTATAAAAGTTTTTTAAAACGTTAAGAAGGTATTGCTTTTTGCTTAAAACGTCAAACAGTAGAAGTTTATAGGACTAAAAGTCATCGTTATGCAAGGTGATAACGCTAGAATGTCACTTTTTTATAAAAACATCATATTTTCATATTTACAAAAATATTAAAAAAATCAAAATTATTTGTTAAAAATGATTATTTGCTTATTTTAAAATTTTAAGGATTCAAAAAGTTTTTTTATTTAAAAAGTTGCAGAACAACAAAATTTCCCAAAAAAATAACGTCATATTTACCACCCTGTATATAGGTGCTAAGTTTAATACCAAGGCTGCAATGAAGCTATTCATAAAGACCAATAATTGCGTCCAAATTTTCCGAAAACCGCACTAAAATATTTTCTGTAATCTTTGAGAAAATTAAGTTTAAACTTTTCCCTAAAATTTAAATTATTCCGTTCGAATGTCCAGCAGTTTATAAAGACAGAAAAGCTGATTTAAAATATTCAATTTTTAATTAATTAATAAGAAACAACTTGAGCAACCGAGGGGTGAATAGGTATTCAGGGCAAGATAAAATAGTTAAAATTTAGCTGTAAAATGAAAACAAATTATAAATTTAGGGCTAACTTTATTCTTTGGTTATAAAGTCTAAATCATAGCCCACCATGCGAAATTTAATTTTAAAATTAAAATCATCAATTTAGGGTCAAAAAGTAAAAAATTACCATTAGGTAATACATATTTTTGAAAATCTTTGATTCTCTGTACCATAATGAATAAAATATACAGGGTGTTCCATAAGAAAGATCATATGTTTGGTTTATATCTAGAAAAATATAAAATTAAAAAAAAAATCTCACCACATTAATTTAAGTAAAATTATCTACTTACATCAGTTTTGACTTTTGGTGTAAGTTATAAGACAACTTAAATACGAGGAGGGTCCAAAACGTGAAAAAAAAATTTGCCCTGTGTCTAAGAGAGCCATAAAAATATTTTAATGTCATCTTTCGTTTCATCAAAAAGTAGCAACAGTTTGCAAAAACTCTCTATATCTACAATAGCCAAGAAACCCTGCAATTGCAACGAAATCAGGACACCCTGTACACCCTACGCTAATTAAATTTTTTGATATTAAAAATAATCGTGGTTGTCGGACGGACATACGGTGCGACTAACTTTTCTGGGACCAAATATTTATGCAAAAATGCCAAACTAGATAATTTTATTTAAAAAATAGCTTTTTGCTTTTTAATAATTGCCCAAATATTAATTTATAAAATTGCAGATATTTAAATAGAAGCGTTTTTCAGTAATATGAAGTTATTAATACTATTGTTGCATGGAGGCCAAGACTAATTTTATAAAACAAGCCACTTTAAATCACTAAAAAACTGTTAAAAAAGCAATTATTTGCAGAAATAATAGCAATAATTAATTATTTGTTAGGAATTACTTTTATTTCAAATTATTAAAATAGTATATAATAAAACACTTGAATTCATATAAAGTGCTCGCCAAAAAATCGGGACAAGCAATTTTTAGCACCATATTTAACTTGTAGTAACTTTGGAAATAAAAAGTATTTTAAGCTGCGGATTTCGGTATGTTAATGCCCATTTCGTCTAGATGACATGGCGCAAAATAATTTTTGAAAAATAATCAAATGTTCATGGTATACAGGGTGGTCAATGAACAGATGCAAAATTACAAAAAGTTTAAAGGTGTGTGATTCCGGTAATAATTTTTTTCGCTTTTAATTATAGGTCATTAGTAAAGTAACATCAATATCTCCAGACGTTTTTGCCAGTTTTTTGATTACAGCCCTTTAGCCCCAGAGACACTACTAAAAAAAGGTGTCAAAGCTTTGCTACCAATATCTTTAAAACGCTGTAACTTAAAAACGGCTTTACCGATTTCGACCAGGTTTTCACATTCTGAAAGCTTATTTTCTGGTTCTTTTTATTACCTAACTACTTTATTGGTACATGACCATTTCTATAAAATACAGGGGTCACACAAAAGTAAAGATAAAATTGCACAAAATATAGCTATTGTTCGTTTTAAGCTATGACAGTTGGGCTGTACGTTGTTGTTTGGTTTGAAATTTGGTCAATATGCAGCTTCGGTCAGTACCTCTGGACTTTTACTTCTTTGATTAGTGCCTTTTGGCCACGGAGAAGCTACAAGGCAGATCCATTGTCCTAAAATGTGTCTTTTGTGGATTTTTTGATGTGATCTGGAAATTTTAAATTAATTACTACTTAATGATTTTTTTTTCGTACAGTGTAATCAAACAAAACTGACTCTTTCATTATAGAGGGTGTTTCAGATTTTAATCGGGAAAATTTAATAGACGATAAAACATGAAAAAATAAAAAAGTCTATATAAACATGTATGTTTTAAAGCTTCGTTCTCGAGAACAGGGTGTTAAAGTATTGGAAAAAAATAGTTTTTTATTCTTAGCTCAAAAATCCCTTGGCCGATTTTCCTTAAACTTGACAGGTTTGTTTCTCATGATAAAAGGTATCATTTGATGTAATAAGATTTACCGTAATTATTGCAGTGGCGCCCAGAGGGCAATCTAGTTAGTAAAGATGGAAAAATAATGGTACGCCACTGCTTTTTTAAATTTTGTATTTTTTTAGATTAAGCATTTAAAAATGCAACTTTTTTGTTTATTGTTAATTTTTCGTATCTTGCTTTGTTTTCGAGAAAAAAATAAAAACTAATACTTTATTGCTTGGCCCTATAGAAAAAATCAAGAAAAATACAACTTTTTGTTTTTAAATCTTTTTTCGTATTTTGCTTCGTTTTCGAGAACACAAAAAATTCTTTTGTGGCCTCCTAAAACATACATTTAATGTTTTCATTTTTTTAAAATAATAATTGTTGCTTTACACATACAAATGGATGAAAGTAAATTTAATTTGCATGCATCTGATGGACGAATCTTAGTTTGGAGGGAGAGGAATGAAAGGTACCGTGAGGAGAATATGGAAGCAAGGGTTGCGTTTGGTGGGGGTGGTGTTACAGTATGGGGTGGTATCATGAGTAATGGAAGAACGGAAATGGGAATTTTGATAGGTGAGACTATGAATGCGAATAGGTACAGGGATTTGTGTTTGAATGAACCCGTCAAGTTTAAGGAAAATCAGCCAAGGGATTTTTGAGCTATGAATAAAAAAATATTTTTTTCTAAAACTTTAACGCCCTGTATCTCGAGAACGAAGCTTCAAAACATACATGTTTATATAGACTTTTTTTATTTTTTCATGTTCTATCGTCTATTAAATTTTTCCTATTAAAATCTAAAACACCCTGTATAATGAAAGAGTCAGTTTTGTTTGATTACCCTGTACAAAAAAACATCATTAGGTAGTAATTAATTTAAAATTTCCAGATCACATCAAAAATCCACAAAAGACACATTTTAGGACAATGGATCTGCCTGTTAGCGTATCTGTGGCCAAAAGGCACTAATCGAAAAAGTAAAAAATCGTCCAGAGGTATTAACCGAAGCTGCATATTGACCAAATTTCAAACCAAACAACAACGTACAGCCCAATTGTCATAGCTTAAAACGAACAATAGCCATATTTTGTGCAATTTTATCTTTACTTTTTGTTTGACCCCTGTATTTTATAGAAATTGCCATTTACCACTAAAGTAGTTAGGTAATAAAAAAGAACTAGAAAATAAGCTTTCAGAATGTGAAAACCTGGTGGAAATCGGTAAAGCCGTTTTTAAGTTACAGCGTTTTAAAGATATTTTTAAAGATATTGGTAGCAAAGTTTTGACACATTTTTTGTTTAGTAGTGTCTCTGGGGCTAAATGGCTGTAATCAAAAAACTGGCAAAAACGTTTAGAGATATTGATATTACTTTACTAATGACCTATAATTAAAGGCGAAAAAAATATTACCGGAATCACATACCTCTAAACTTTTTGTAATTTTGCATCTGTTCATTGACCACCCTGTATACCATGAACATTTGATTATTTTTCAAAAATCATTTTGCGCCATGTCATCTAGACGAAATGGGCTTTAGCAAACCGAAATCCGCAGCTAAAAATATTTTTTATTTCTAAAGTTACTACAAGTTAAATATGGTGCTAAAAATTGCTTGTCCCGATTTTTTTGGCGAGCACTTTATTAAATTTTATTGAATTGTACCAAGGTTGAATAATTATGTACTTGGCCATTAGGAAAATATTTAGTTATTTATTGTGTTACTTATTACAAGAGTATGTTTAAAATTTACAATTTACGAAATGGTAAACATACTCTTGTAATAAGAGTTACCTAGAGAAAGCTATTGTTAAAAATATAACTTAGGTGCCTATAATGTTCGGGAAAAACGATGAAAGTTCAATTTTTAAAAATATTTTATTAGACTTAAAACAAAATTGTGTTATTCTGGAGGCTCAAAAACGTAACTGTACAACTACTATTTATGTGATATTGGTAATAAAGATAATTCTTGAAATTTTTTAAAAGTTTTACAATATCTTTCCTAGGTACTTTTAGATTTTTAGTAACATTCACTACTCTTTTACGTTTTTTGCTTTTTCTTTTACAAAACTAATCTTAACATTACCGCGTGTTATTAAAAACTATGATATAATTTTCCAAATTTTGCAACACTTGATAATTAATTAATTGGACTCACATCGTTCTTTCAAGTAACGAATGAATTTTTTCGAGTGTACTATATTTTTAAAGGCTTTTTAGAGATAAATCTTATCAATATTTCCGTTTATTTACGTACTGAAATATGTATCAACTCAAGAGATATAATATAGGTAGGTACTGCAAAAATATGATTTTATAAAAAATGAACTTTCATCGTTCTTCAGTTATATATGTACATAAATGTTAACCTATTTTTAAGATCAGTTGCTTTAATCAAATAAATAGATCGAATTGGTGTTAAATGTTTAATTGATGACATAATTTTATTTTGTAATATCATCGACAACTATATCGCATAAATGCAATGACATTAGAATCAATCAAAATTAATTAAAGCCCAATACAATCTGATATTGCCTTGCAAAATTAATATTATTTAATTAAAATTATATTTATTCTTTTATTTCCTTATTTTTCTTGCAGATGGACTTACATTACTGTATATCTGCTAACTTTATTTGTGATAGAAATAAAAACTCGTAAGTATTACTATATTAAAACATTTTTTACAAAAAAGAGCACTTTTTTAGTACAGAAAAATCGTAACAGTTTTATTCGTACGAAGTTAAATCGTATAGGCGTAATCACATGATTATAAATAACAATCTTGCAATAATTAACCAAAAGTTTTTTTAATAAACCAGCAGATTAAACCGGTTAACAAATGAACCTGGACACCCTGTTATTTTTTTTTTTCTAAATATAACGGCCCATAACTTTTTAATAATATTTTTAAGTTTTTCATCTTTAACAAAACATGTTATTGGATTTAAGCTGCTTGTGGCTAATTCTTTAAACATTGCTAAAACTACATAATACAGAGTCGTAAATAAATAAGTTACATTTATGTCAAAAATTAAAGTTACTCCAGTTTTACAATACTAAGGAATATTTTGTTTTTACCACATAGGTATTCCTATATTATTAGTTTTCGCAATTTTCAATAAAACTTGGTTATTAAAGAAATTACAAAGGGTGATTCAAAAGTAGTGCATTTTTGCCAATTTTTCCATATAAAATAATATATCTTTACTTAGAACAGTCGAAAAACTATTAAAATAGGGACCTTTGTGTCCAATAAGGATAGCAAGAATAAACGCACTAAAGTAAACTAACGCATTATACAGGTTGTTTAAAAATTAAGTAATGCACTAGGCAACTGCAAATTTTAAAGGAATTTTTAAATCTCAAATCTACAAAATTAAAAATGTTTTGTTTTTACCACATTGGTGCATTAACTAAATCAGTCTCTCGAGACGGTTTTGTAATTTTTATTTAAAGTTGGATATTATAAAAATTAAAGAGGGTTATTCCAAAGTAGTGCATTTTTACCATCTTTTTTATTAAATTAAGGTAAATTTATTGAAAACGAAGACAAAAACCCTAAAATAAGACCCACTGTAAAATAATGAGAATAAAGACATCCAAAAAATTATACCGGATGTTCAAAAATTAATTGGAGCAAAATAAGCAGCAGCAAATTTTAAGAATGAAGTTTTTTTGTTGCGGCAAAAATTTAAGGACCTATATTTGAGCTATTTTTATAAAATATAGTTTGTATAAACATAGGTCCAGAAGGTACAAAGTAATAAACATTAAAAAAAATCGGTATTTTAATAATGCCTTCATCGATTTTAATAAGAATTTGTAGTAATTTTGTATTGACCTAAGGGGCTTATTAGGCTCTAACATAATTTAACTGAACGAATATTCATAACAAAAAAAATGTACGCTACAGACTTTTGTGGAATTTTTATACTTTTTTAAAATATAGCCAATGAAAATACACCTTTTTTGTTTTTTAATATTTTTTTGTTTATAAAAATTTTTTTGGAGGATTCATGCAATTAGGTAATTGATTTTTTTTTTTCGAAAAGCAAGTAAGATACAAAGAAAAATTTAAAAACAAAAGTGATTACCTTTGTATGTGTAGATGAAATAAAATACAAAAAAAGGCGGCCGCGTACATTTTTTTAAAGAAAATTATTCGTTTAGGTGCCGCTCCAGACGCCACTGGGCTTAGTAAGTAAAATTAAGTTAATGCTTAATGAGCCCTTTGGGCCAATAAATAATACTGCCAATTATTATTAAAATCGGTTAAGAAGTGTTATATTATTAAATGACCGATTTAAAACAAAAAAAAAAGTTAACCACTCCTATTTTAAGGTTTTTGTCTTGTTTCTAAATAAAATTACCATAATTTAATTTAAAAAAATGGTAAAAATGCACTATATAATAACCTTCTGTAATTTCTTTTAACATCCAACTTTTAATAAAAATTGCAAAATCTTCCCGAGAGACTGATTTAGTTATTACACCCATGTAATAAAAATAAAACATTTTTTAATTTTGTAGATATGGGACTCACAAATTTTTATACAGCTGCCCAGTGCCCTAATTAATTTTTAAATGACCTGTATAATGCGTCAGTTTATTTTAGTGCATTTATTCTTGCTATCCTTATTGGGCCCAAAAGTCCCTATTTTAATGGTTTTTCAACTGTTCTTAGTAAAAGCATCTTAATTTATATGAAAAAATAGGCAATAAGGCACTTTTGAATAACCCTCTATAATTTCTTTAATAACCAACTTTTTATCAAAATTGTGAAAAACAATAGATTTTTTAAAGGTTTCTTACCATATCCTTGCCATTTTGTTGTAACATTCCATTAGCACAAAAATAAAATGGCCGATTTTTCAATATATAGCAACTTTTTTTTAAATAGAACACTGTATATTTTTCTAAATACATTTTTTCTTTTTAAAAAATTGTTGCAAAACCTATGAATATTTTAAATAATAACGGATTTATTGAACTCCAAAAATTGAGTGGATTTATTTACAGTGGTTCATTTAGTTCCATCTAATTGCTATATGGAGTAAGTAAGGCCTGTTACACATGAGGAGTATAAACGCCCTACGCCCTACGCCTGATTCATTGAAAGTAATGGAACCTGTCACATGCAGTCAGGGGCGTGCTACGGGAGGTTTTGGGGTTTAAACCCCCCTTAGCATGTGTGTAAAAGGGAAATTTGTCTGGAAAAGTCGGTGATTTGTAATGTTTATAATGCGTATAGTTATGTGAACACCATGTTTACCTAGCATGCTTGGGTAAACATAAAGTTTATTTATTATCCCGCTATAAAAAGTTGCGCCACAAAAGTGTACATGTGTCCGAGTACCTTAAAAACGCATGTTTTATTTTCTATTTTTAGGTAAAAGGTTCCTATTTTAAAATTTAAAATAATTTTTAATTTTAAACAAATTTTTTAAACATTTCTTTTTTTGGTTCAAACAAAAATAAAGGTAGTTTTCTCTACAAATTTGCATTTATCTCGTATAGGCTAGAATTATTTTAAACTTTAATAAGTGTTTTGTGAATTTAAGTATACCTATGCAGAGATTTTCATCAAATATATTTTTTAATAACAAATAAAGAAGTTTTTATATGGTTCAACTATGCCAGTAACTGTGTAAAAAAATATACAGGGTGTTTCATTTATTCATTTAAAATAAGTGACTCTATATGGAAAAATTTTAAAAAATCAGAGGCTTTCTGCGTAATTGGCATCTTGATAACTTTAAGGTAGATTTCCACTATACGTCCCGTTCAGTTTTGTGCTACAATGGCAAATCTGTAAAAGCGTTAAATTTGTTAAGCAAAGGTATTGCTACAAGGTTGCATAGAAAAGTATGGTCAAGGCTATATTTAAAATTAAAAAAATTCCCAACATTTTTTTGTCACGGCCTGTATATTAGCAAATTTTTTAACTCCCTATGACAGTACTAATATATTACTAATTGTTTTTTCTTTAATTTTATAAATAAACACATAGGAATTTTTTTAATTTTTAAATTTTGAAAAATTATTGTTCACTTCATATTATTTAAACATAGGTACCTATTTTAATAACCAGCCCTAGAAGAAATTTTAAAAAATAGGAGTTGCCATTATGCAGGGTGTGCCAAAAATTTTGAGGTTTTTTAAATTTAAAAATAGCATTGAGCATAATTTTAAGGCTACTCTGTAACAATGCCTTTCCTTAAATACTATATTTAATATACAATACTTTTTATACGGTAAACAGATGGGTGCAGGTTTCTTTCTATTTAGATCTTACACTATAATTTATTGTTTTACCAGCAGCGGCCGATGACATTAGTCTGTGTTTCTTTTAACAGATTGGCACTGGCCATGGATTTAATACTTTTAATAAAAGGCCTTTATTACATTTTAGAACATGAATTTAACTTTTTGACCCACCAAATGGAAAAGGCCATAATAACTGTTCGGGGAGCCCTATAGTCTGGACTTGGTGGGGCGCCTATTTTATTTAAAAAAACAGGGAGACAAAAAATTTAAAGGTCTTTCTTTATTCCAGTGCGTCTTATTTACAAATCAAATTCAAGAGAAAAATATAGTCCTTCCCTCCCCCGCGCCTATTTTATACCACCCCGCCTAAATTTTTTTAAATATCTTCCTTATCTGGCGCCTATTTTCTCACGCACGGCACCCTAGGCTGTAGCCTAGTCAGCCTAGTGCTTAATACGGCACTGCAAATAGACATCATCAGCCGCTGCTGGATATTATGCCCCACTGACTACAATAACTCCCTTACTAAAAGTTACACAGCCTTTTCAAAAGCAGTTTTTTTATTTGCATCTACATATCTAGCAGTAAAATTTGAGGTTTGAAAAAAACTTCGAATTGGTCACGAACTGGTTATAAATGGTTACCTACACTAAGTGTGACGAATTGCTCATCCATACACCAACTTTTACAGCGTGTTTAAAATATCAAGGTCAAAAGGATGCAATTGGTCACAAAATGGTCAACACTGGTAAGTACGATTAATTGATTGGTGAGGAAGGAGTTCTGTAAAGACATCCAAGGGCAAGATAATTTTGTGAGCGGCTCAAAATTTAAAAATTTTAGATTCAAGAAACAAATTCTGAAAGCTACTTACAAATAGAGAATTGGTCATAGGTTTTTAATAGTTGGTTTAAGATACTAAAATAAATAAAAAGTTTCAAATTTCAAGGTCACTAAATGCTTTTTTATCAACATTCGGAGGTCGTTTCATGCTATAACAGTTGGTCACGATTGGTCATACGATCACAATAATAGGTCAGCCGTAAAATAGAAAAAAGAGTAAGAATTTATTTCAAATATACAGAGGTAGTTTTAAAGTAATTATTTTTTTAAATATAGAAAGCATCTCAAAATCAACATTTACGAATTGGTAACGATTGGTCAGTCGGTCTCAGTTATACTGATAAATCGTGACCAAGTTTTGTAGCATAGAATGAGCTCTAAGTGTTCATATTGAGACGCTACAGATATATATTTTTTAAACAGTGTATAATCACCCGTGTACATTTTATTCAACCTCTGATTAATCACTGTGACCAACTGACTAAATGTGATCAATTCGTGACCAATTTACATAGCATTCAAGGGGCACTTAATCATAATATTAAGATGCTACCTATTTTTATGTAACAAGCGACATTCATAAAATTTGCGTCAACCCTCCCATTTGCGTCCCCCAATCTCACGTCACCATTTTTTAAAGCGAAATTTTGATTTTGTCGAACTAATTTTTTAGGACCAAAAAAAGTCCTCGACCCAAAAAGTAGGACCTGCCCAAACCTCGTGAGCTTTTTCGTGTGGAAGAAAAATTATGTTATATTTGCACAGCCTTCCATGCGCCTAACGGAGAGATTTAACTCAACCCCCTTCCCCCTAAATACCTTACGTAATTTATGGACGCCCCCAAGTAATAATTTCAAAACAACTTTTCTACATTCTATTTTACCGCTGACCAATGACTGCAACTCATAGACCACTAATGACCAATTTGTGACCAATTAATATCGCGTTCAGTATTGAGGTGCTAAATATTCTAATGTAACAATTAATAAATTTGGTATAACTTCTCTTAATTCTATTTTTGTGACCAACTTTTACAGCATGAAACGACCTCCAAATGTTGATGATGAGGTACAAAATATATTTTTGAAGCAATAAATGACCTTGCAATTTTAAATTCTTTATCTATTTCAGTATCTTTGACCAAATATTTAATATCTATAATCAATTGTTACTAGCTTGCAGAATTTGTTTTTTTGAATGTAAAATCTTTAATTTTTGAACCGCTCACACCATTTTCTCGCCCTTGAATGTCTTCAATTAATACAGAACTCAGGTAATCTTGCTGACCAATTAATTAATCATACCGATCAATGTTGCCCATTTATGACCAATTTCATTCTTTTTGATTAAGCCATGTATGATTGATTTGAGACGCCTAAAAATTTTTCGATGACCTTGATATTTTAAACACGCTTGAAAGTTGGTGTATGGGTGGCCAATTCGTCACACTTAGTGACCAATTGGGAGTTGTTTTTTTAAACTTCAAATTTTACATTTTGGGCCGCTAATAGATGAGGCTGTTTTTTTCTTTATTTAAAAGCCGCGTACTTGTAAAAATTAATAAACCTATTTTTATTCATTGTATTTTTGTTTTTTCAGAAAAAAATACGTCTTTTTCCAAACTTTTCCCAAATGCCATTCTGAATCACTTAAGCCAACAATCATATTTTTAGGAGACTTGTTACTATTTTTCGCAGGAAATCAACTTGTCGACTAGACTAATTTAGCCCTAACTTGATTAAATATATAAAGCCCAGAGGCGTGTCGAGCAGTAAATAAACGAATAACTTTAACAAGATACCGTACGCCTCTTTCCTAAATTTAAAAAAAAAATTTTTTGTTCTAACAAATTAATTTCATGAAATGTAAGATTGGTTAATTAATCAATTAAGTTTGTTTAACAAATAGTTAAAAACTTTGGTTACATAGGTAGGAATTAAGGTTTTAATAATTAATGTGCTGTTTTTAGAACTAAACATATTAGAAGAAGATGTTAGTGGTCCTTGCGCCGACTTTCGAATAGGTGATGACGATTTACAAGCGTACGATTTTATTAGGCAATTTCGTTTAGACATTTTGGAAACCCAGTACTCCGGTATTAGTAGAGTGAGGGGATCTACTTCCTTACAAACTGCTTATCGCCTGGAAAAATCTGCTGATCTCACACTGCCTACAAGGTAACTAGTTTATTTTTATAGTTATCTTTGTTAGCACCCTGTTGGAAGAATTATTGTACCCATAAAATATCACAATTCTAAACATCAAGAAAGTAGTGTTTATTATTAATAGGCGCAATCAGGGAATTTAAAGCGCTGTAGCGCTAGCACCCTAGACTTTTTAGTAATTTAATTTTGATTGGCCCATTAAGGTTATTATAAAAGGTAAACAAACAGTTTATGGTAGGGGAGCCCAAGAGGGGATTTCGGGATTTACTACAGCCCGCAGATTAATATACCGGAGGATACCTTGTACCCGGTTAAGTACCTCCACCAAATATGAGCCCTGTATACAGGGCCGATCATAAAAAACAAAAATATATCCATCAAAAATTGTCCAGCGCGTCAGATTAAGATAGGGTGAGTTAATAACATGCTAAACAGTGTATATTCCACTAATCTGATAATTTGAGTGACGTAAAGAATACAGAGGGCTACAAAAAAAATATATTTATCAGTTTCGAGCGTAGCGACTCTTTTTATTTTGAAGAAAATAATAATTAAAGAATAACGAAAAATTCCGATCGGTACGATCCGAACGATTTCCACAAGCCGAAATAATAATAATATATTTTTGCCATATTTAAAGGTCTAAAGCCGCTTTCCCCACCGATGAAAAAGTATACTTTATATATCATTTTTTTCTTGTTATCATCTAAGCTTTACAACCTAATAGGTCTATTTGACGATTTCGTAACATTCTGCCTTTTTAGTAATTTTAAATATACCTTCCTATTATTAAAAACTCAGGTAGGTATACTTTACTCTTGAGCAACGATTGCATTTTTTGCCAAACCTCGTAGAGAACTGATAAAATTTAATTTCTGATGGTTGCCTTTTAGGTTTTGGACAATATAGAATTATTTATAAACAATATTTTTTCGTAAAATTAATAAGAAAAAGTCCACCAGTACATTGACAGACTGAGTGTATGCTTTGTAAATTTAAAGAAAAAAAAATTAAAAAAAAACGTACTACATGGTATAAAAAAATTTAAAAATATTACCGCCCAACGTGGGGCTCGAACCCACGACCCTGAGATTAAGAGTCTCATGCTCTACCGACTGAGCTAGCCGGGCTTGGTAATGTTTTTTAAATTATTTATTAACAGAAACTTGAAAAATTATTTACAATTTTTTTAGAAATGTATTTCCATTTGGCTTGCCACAACAATTTTCATTTATTTCAACGTTTCGAGCGAGAAGATTAGCTAAAACGACATGGCATATGATACGAGTATCAGATTTAGAGCAGAAACCTCGCTTTTTTGTTGCTCTAAATCCTAGAAGACAAAGCATTGACTTTTCAATTTCCAATTACGAGGGAAGATTACAAACATTAAGGTTTAATAATGCGCAGGTAAACATGCTAGTTTTTAATTAAAGTTTTATTTTAAGCTTAGTTCTTTTTAATTTTATAATTAATATTTGTAGATTAAATTATATAGGTCCTGTGGCGCAACGGATAACGCGTCTGACTACGGATCAGAAGATTCCAGGTTCGAATCCTGGCAGGATCGCATAACTTTTTTATCCTTTAAAAATAACTTTTACTTTTTTATTAAAAGTATTATTAAATTTAAACAAAAATGTATCAGGTGAATAAAGCTAAGCAAATGCTTTTACATAAATTAATAAAAGATAAAACATACATTGCCTGAAACAAATAAAGCAAGTAATACTATAGTATTAGCTTTTGCTTAACTTTATTCACCTGACCCAATATACATACATTCATGAATTTTAGGCGTTCAACCAATTATAACCGCGGTAATAATTGGTGACAACTTTGACGTATAATGCATTGTTTAAACGTCAACATAACCGATTGGTAAATACCGTTTTAGAATTGGTTCTTCGCCTAAAATTGATGATTGTTATGAGTTTTCTTTGTTTGATACACCGTTTTTGCGTAAAAAATAAAAACCGTTTTTGATGCATTTTTGGTATATCAAAATTATTTTAAAGTAGTCTGGTGCCCTATTTTTAGTTTTTTTTACGAGTAAAAGGTGCATTGGACGAAACAAAATCAAAAGGTCAAATTTGTTGTAAAGTGAATTAAGATTTAAAAAGTATTATTCTTGTTTGTGGAAAAACCATTTTTTAAAATATTTAGTTTTTATCCCGTACGGACGCCACTGGTAGAAATATTTAAAAATCTTCTACATTTAAAAATCCTATTGGTGCTTAGTAGGTACGTGCCAAATTTTATGAGAATATCTGGAATAGTTTTAAAATTATAATATGAAAACGATTTTTTCTTAAAATTTTAACACCCTGCAGCTCAAAATTATGAGGGTTAGGACATATGATTATATTAACTTTTTTTTCCTAAAATAGGCTTAGGAATCATATCCTGTATTTTTAGCCATCAATTCTGTGGCGTAGCGTGCCTTGGAGGGGCCCCGTATCACAATAGATAAGGGTGCCCAAAAAAAAATTTTGATGACCAAAAAATAAAATAAAAAAACAGGGTCTCCACTTTCCAGAAATTGTTTCTCTTATTTCAGCATTGCTTTTTCCGTTCCTATCATAAAAAATGGCCCCACTTTCCCAATTTAACCGACAATTTTACAGTTTTCTACCACTAATTTTTGCTTACACATATTTGGGGGCCCCTATCTATAGCCCGGGTACCCCGTATCATTCATACGGCTGATACAACGCCCCTGCATAAATTAAATTACATCCTGTATATAGTAAGTTTAAAAAAATTGAAATTGTTGTTATTTAATTTAGTCAGATCCTTGGTCATATTTTCTAGCCATCACATTTGCGATTCATTGACTTACCAGCCATAATTAATATGATAGGTACAAAACTGATTTATCTGGTAAGCAGATAGGTGAAGGTTGCTTCTAAGAGCCCCCGCGCCTGGCTGAAGCAGCGACTACGGCAGCCAATATTTGGTGCAGCCAATCGATATCAGCCAAATTTAGCACCTAGTGTAGGGTAGTCTTTATTATGTTAAATGCTCGCGTCCAGACTTGTAACAATTCGCCGCGCCGCTCCACGTCGCATACCCCGCTACATAGCGCAGACGTGGACGTGGACGAAATTTACGTCGTTCCAAGGGCTTGGCGAATGATTTGTGGGTGATTCAAAGCTTGTTGTTTTTTGGCGTCCAAGAAACGCGCGGCGAATTATTGCAAGTCTGGACGCGGCTTTTAGCTGTTACAGCCGAGAATAGTTGGCTGCTTGGTGTGTTCGTTCAACTTAAATCCGAAGTCGTAAAGGCAGTCAAGCTGCTAAAGCCAGGCTGCATTGTGCGCGGCAGGCCTAAGTTTATGGCCATATGTAACAATATTATAATAATATTATAATATTAAAAGAAAAGCTATCGGAGTTAAAAGGAAAAAGAAATATGACTTCCTAAATAAATTAAAAACAAGCTTTAAATTATACTTACCCACGTATCACTTTCGTGTTGCATTATTGTTTTTCTTTTAGGTTTTTGACAGGAACTGGCACAAAATTCATTTTGGAGTGTACAGGGACAAAGTAAGTTTGTTTGTGGATTGCAAAGAGATGCCAGAACAACGACTAGAACCTCGGGGGCCCATTGATATTAATGGAAACATTTCAATTTCTAAGTTTGCAAATTCAAAAGAAACTGTTCCAGTAAGTAATTATGACTAACGAGCTTTTAAAGTTGAAAAAAAAATAAAGAAAAAATTTACATTTCGGTCTTAAAACTATAGCTTAAAAACCTGCATTGTAATAGCTTTCTAATACTAACACTTTTTGTAATAAAGACTTTAAAATAATAATATATATCTTTTTTTGTCTGGTTTAAAGGCAACATTAAATACTGGTAAAAATTTAAATGAAAGAGCCATAGCTATTCAGTGATTAAATGAAATAAAAATATTTTCCCCAATGTTTATCCAGTGCCAACAGTTCCAAAATTTTAATTAAAATAGGTTTTTTATTCGAAATTTAAAGATCAATATCTCCGTAACGAAGCGCGGTAGAACTTTTTTATATGAAGTCCTAACATCATTTTGGCTCACTCTATCACCCCTATTATTTATGACCCCATCTTTTCGAACGCCCTGTATACCGGGTGGTGCATCGCCAGGCTGACCATAGGAAATCCCATATTAATTTTGGTGCCTTTAAAATATTGGCTCCCCTATTGATTTTACAACAAAATTGTACATACATACAAGACTATTTTAAAAACATTGAGAAGATAAGCTTACACACTAAATTTTGTTATTTTGTAATAACAATTGTTACCGCAACATTAGCAATTAAAGACGCGGATTGCCGTGTCCTCACTTAGTAACATGTTACAAAAACTTGTTGCTGATTCAACATTGTTGTAGTAACACATAACTTGTTGAAAAAACCACTAACTTGTTGCTTTTCCATAAAATTTAAAAACATGTTGGATAACATTCTTGATAACAGTGTTGAGTAGCAAGTGAGAACGCGGCTTAAAACTTAAATTAAGAAATTGACATGACATTTTATTCATTATACTGGTGGATTAATTACCACGTACTAAAAAAAACATGTTTTTAGATTGATTTACAATGGATGCTAATGAGTTGTGATCCAACGAAGCCGCAAAGGGAAAAATGTCCAGAAATACCATTTGTAAGTAATACCTACTATTATATCATTTTTTGTAAGATTTTGTATCATTTTTATTTTAATTTTTTACTTTTTGCTTATGAATAAAGAGAGCACACAGAATTGTAGTGGGTCGTACAATATATACGTACAGTGAATGTACATTTTTGCGGAAAATGTACGTACATAAGACGTCTTATGGATGCACTACATACTTTTGTGTATGTACATAAGATGTATGTTACATCCTAAAATTACGTCCATAAAATGTACATTGGCTGATTGGAAGGGAAATTAAAAAAATTAGGCCTGGTTACTTTAAATGTTTTGTAAAAAAGTGTGACTCGCAAAATAAAAATGTCAATTTTGTAAAGGGAGATCGCAAAAACTTTACTACTTTTTCTACAATAGTACCTTTATATTTCATTTTTAAGTTAAATGCCATTTTTTTCTGTAGTAATTGCTATGAATTTAATAATTTTACAGGGATATTAAACAGTTTTTTAAAATAGATCTGAGTGTTATCAAAAATTATTTATTTTAAATGTTTGGTATGAAATATCCTAAAAACTCTTAAAATTACAACAAATTGTATAATTTCATAACTTGCTAATCAATTACCCCCCTCCTTTCTCCCCCATATACAACACCAAAAATTAATTTTCCAAAAAAATTGTTCTTAATAAAAAGGTTTGCTTGTAATAAAAATATGATTCACGAAGAGAAAAGATTGATTTTGTATACACGGTTCTTAAAAACTTTCAAAAACATGATTCCTTGCCAAGATCCCATATAACATTTTTTGCCGGCGTTGTACATTTAATTTACTGGCATTGCCAACACTCTTTAATGGCAAGGCATTGGCAAAAAGGTATCAAAAAGACGCGAAAGTGGGCAATTGGCCGTTATTAGGCCACGTGTTGCAGATAATGTGATGGCATCCGTCATTAATAATTTATGATGAAAAAATGCGTTTAGGATGATGGCATCCATCATTAATAAGTTATTGGCAAAAAAATTGCGTTAAGGATAATGGCATTTATCATTAAATAAGTATTGCAAGTTTTATAAGTTGAATGTCCCAAAAGTTAAATAACATATTTAGAATTTTTAAATCGAAAAATATGAGAAAAAAGGCAGGAAAACTTTATCAATAAAAAAATTATATAATATAAATTTTTATACCGTAACAATAAACCAAAAAAAAAAATTAAAAGTATTTAATAAAATTAAAAAAAAAGATAGTAAATCAAAAGAAAATACTTTAAAATAGTAAGTATTTAAGGGACACTTACACTCAATTTTCAGATCCAAAACCTAGGGAGAAATATTTTATAGGAGTTAATTGTAAAAAGAAACTATTAAATATATATAATTTTTTTTTAACTTTTAATAAGGCAACTCCCTGATTTCATATAATTTTTTAGGTAACTACAAATTTAAAAGGTTTTAAACAAAATGTTTACAGCTCCTAACAGTCTACTAGAATAACTCGCCTTCCTGACTAGCCATCACCAATTAATTACACAACACACACTAATTAGGTAATGAATACACTTAATTATGTCTACTAAAAACTCTTTTCTTTAAAAAAGAAACTAAAAAGCTAGAAAACCACGTAGAAAACAATTGCACAAAGCGGCCAAACAAAAGCAAGGTTGCCTCATCTGTCAAATTGTCAAATCTTGTATTTCGGCTAAGCGGGAATAAATTTCAATTTATCACCTTCGGTCGAAATCGTCGAAATTAACCTTACTAATTTGCGTTGAAGATTTCCCTTCAAAAATCCAATATTTATTTGCCTGCAACAAAAAGGCATGCTTTATTTAATCAGGATTGGTATGCCGCCATTTTTGTATGCTTGCCGGCAATTCGCCAGCATGTAAAATTTATTGGCAATTGAGTGTTTATTTAGGGTTAACTTTTTAATGCGTATTAGATGTTGGCATATTACCACCAATTGCCAAAGCTTTACCATCAATGCCAATATGAAAAATGTATATTGCCGGCAAATAGTGTTTGCTGGGGAGTAATCCACCTTTTTTTAAGGGAAATATCATTAAGAAAATTAATTTAGAATACAGTTTGTAGTCGATAAAAAGAAAATAGAACATTTCACTGAACTCCACAATTTGGGTGAAATATCTTAATTTAAAATTCGACAGGCACTTTGATTCCCAAATTATGGGATGGGAGGTATTTAAAAAATAAATTATGAAATTAATATTTATTTTAATTTTAGAGTTTTTGCGTTATGTTATTAAAAAATCTAAATAATAAGTTTCCAATAACACCCAAATCGATGTCATGAAAGTTTTTAATACAACTGTAAAAAAATAAATAAATCATAATATAATAAATTGATATTTTTCTCAAAATAAATTAAGGTATACTTTACTATAAGCAAAAATTATGTTTTAAAAGTTTTTTTAACCCTTTAAGCAAAAATAAAGAATGAATGATATTAATTTTTTTATTTATTTGTCCTTTTGTAAACCCCAACCGTGTACAATCTGTATACTATACATACAGTATGTCTTGTATGTGCTTTTACATTTTTGTATTTATATATTTAACAAACTTTAACATTAATTATTGTGTTCTATTAAAACTAGGTAAATTACGTATAAAAGGTGTAAAACAATAATTCTAAAAACCTTTTTTATCTAACATTTTGCTGAATTATTAAAAATAATGGTAATTTGGTCTTGGTCCATTTTCTCATTTTTGTAGTTTTTGGAGCCCCTCTATAAAACGAAATAAATTTCTCATCATAAATCCTATTCTTTTAAGAAGCAAAAGCAGTTGCCATACACGACTTTCTTGAAAATTTAAATTTTTGGTCCATTTGTCCTATTGTAAAGTCCATTCGTGGACATACTGTAGAACAGTTATGGCGAACCATTGGCGAGGTAAAAATTTCGGCACGCGAGCATGTTCACGCATGTTGTAATGTTTTTGTTTTCTTTTATATGAGTAGAAGTGCAGAACCCATTTTTGTTTGTTTTGTTCTTAAGAATTTAGGCTACCTGTATCTTCTGTATTTGAAGTTAGTAAAAAAAATGAAGAGTGACCCTATGTTTTCGGGTTTTTAAAATTTTTCTTTAAAAAAATTAATTATGGCACGTCAACGACACACGTTCATGCAAAAAGGTTCGCCATACCTGCTGTAGAATATAACACTGCCCTAAATGCCCTAAAAGTTGGTTACATACTCCAAAAGCCTCTATAGATCACATTATTGATTTGTTTTAGTACGAAACATCTAGGCCTATTCAACCATTGGAAGAACTTCCACCAGTTGTTTTACCTCCTCCAACTACTTCGAGCCCAGGTCCTTCATGTGATTTAGTATGCCCAAGAGGGCCACCAGGTTACAATGGGACAGATGTAAGTAAATTTTCATATTACATAATACAGTGCATTTCTTTATTGTCCCCCCTTTTATTTTTGAACGGATCAATTTAAAAACCTAATCTTTGGAATATAAAATTAATGGTTAAATATTATATTTAAAATTAAAATTGAGAGATGAAAATTTCAAGATGGCGGCTGGGCGCCATCTTGGAAAAAAGTTAAATAGAAAGAGGGTCTTGTAGCACATCATTTTAAAGCTCCTGACAAGTGCTTTATAAATATAAAGTCAATACCTTCACCTAATAGAAAATGGCAGTACTTTAAAAATTACCTAATACTCCAAAACTAATTAAGTGAGATGTACCTTATGAGGTGTTTTCTTAAAGCTCTTTTAAAGATCTTTTAAATGGTAATACTGGTAATAATATACAGGGTAGAAACAAAAGTATATATTTTTTTAATGAAGCACCCTGTATATTCTATTACCATTAAAAAGACCTTAAAGAAAATACCACAATAAGTATATCTAACTTTATTAGTTTTGGAAATATGGTTATCCAAATCAGGTATTTAGGTAATTTTTAAAGTATCGCCTTTTTGTATTAGGTGAAGGTATTGACTTTATATTCTAGGGTTATAAAGTACTCGTTATGAGCTTTAAAATGATGTGCCACAAGACCTCTCTTTCCACTTAACTTTTTTCCAAAATGGCGTCCAGCCGCCATTTTGAAATTTTCATCTGTCAATTTTACTCTAAAATATACTATTTATGCATCAATTTCATATTCCAAAGTTTAATTTTTTAAAGTGATCCGTTCAAAAATAGAAGAAGTGTGCCTTAAAGAAATGCACTGTATAATATGTAGTTATTTACGTTACAATGTTGAACGAAGTATTATAGAAGCGAATTGGGATCTCTAAAAACAAAGCAGAGGAGCCAAATATGGAATTCTGAAACTAAAAAGTGCAGTAACAACTACTTTACGAGCTTGTATTTTAAACCTTGACAGTTCGTAACTTAAAAAAAACAATAAATAAAATAAGTACATGTACTTCGTTGTTCCTGAATCCGATTCAACCGATCGGATAAAACTTAGGAACGTGTTCTAATTGGTCGAGTTTGAATGTTTCGTTCGAAATGACCAATCAGAACACATTCCTAAATTTTATCCGATCGGTTGAATTCGATTTAGTATAACGATGTACACGTACTCAAAAATGGTTTTTAAATTAAAGTCATCAACATCTTCAAAAATGTATTTGTTTAAGAAGGCGTAAATAAACCATCAAAATCATTATTATTTTATATAACACTCAGATGTTTTAAAACTAAAGAACTTTGTTTAAAGAACCAATAGTATCGATTGTACAGGGTGGCTCTAAAAGGTCTGTACAAAATGACACTACCAATTCCTTGAGACGAAATAAAACCAGCTAATGAAATTTACTTTAGTCCATAAGTGGATCGTTTGCGAGATACAGGATGTCCAAGTTTTTATTATATTTTTTATTACTTGAAATTTTTGTTCAAAATTTGGTATTAGGAAGCTCTTTGGCGTGGAGGATCCCAATTTTGTCTTATTTTTGTTATAAAATTTAGAAGGCGCAACCTGCAATCACCGGCGTAACTACTTAGGGACCAGGGGGCCAGCTCCGCTCAGAAAAAATGTACAGAATTTAAATACAATTTTTTTTACGAAAGAAAATTGGTTTTATTTAAACGCAACAGGTCTTGATAAGACGACTTGGCCCGTTTCTCCCACTCTACGTGACTTTTCTAATATCTAAACATCATTATCAGGCCCTAAAAACCTAAAAAAAATGAAAATTTTTGACATCCTTTGTCACGCTAACGAACAACTTTTGGACTAACGTAAATTGCCTTAAGTCATTGTATTTTGGCCCAACGAGTTTGTCGTTGCATTTTGTACAGAGCTTTTAGAGACACCCTGTATATAAATGAAATGAAAAATAAAAATGTTATAATTTTTAAAGATGTTATTAAAAGTTACCATTAAAAAACTGAATAATTTTACCTTTGTTCTGATAAAAGGGCTTACCAGGAGAGCAGGGACCACCTGGACCACAAGGTCTTCCAGGTTTACAAGGACCTAGAGGCGAAAGAGGAGAATTTGGCAGACCTGGCTACCCCGTAGGTTTGCGAGATTTAATCACCCAGCGTATAATAATATTTTATTGCTTAAAATAAAAACAAAATATATTTTTCTAATATATTTATTAAATAATTAAATATTTTAATCAGTGTAACTTTATAGTAAAAAGTATAATACATGATTTACCTTTTCTCTAAGTGGTGATTTAATAATGGCAATAATTTTGGTCGCATTGTTTTAAAAAATGTAGTTGACGGAAGGTCTAGCCTTACAGAGATCATGGGTTAAATCCTGTCCAACTTGTAAATATTTCCACCTTAAAAAAATATGATGTTACAATGATCCTTAAATAAATGTTATTTATAATTTTGTATTTTGTTTTTATTTTAACCATTAACCGCAATTCACTAACGCAAACTTACCAATATTTGCAATAAAAAAATATAGGTACAGCGCCGACAATAGAAGCAGACGATTAAAGAACATTCCAGATTATTCCAGACATATAGCTGTTTTTACCAACAGCCTTACATTTTATTTGTTAAGCTTTGCTTTGTATACTAATATATTGTTAATAATAACATTCCTAGGGTAGTCCTGGACCAAGAGGTTTTAAAGGTGAAATGGGCGTTCCTGGAATAGTTGGACCCAAGGGACCAAGAGGACTATCGGGGCCAAGAGTAGGTTAACATTTTTTATCAAATTATCTCTAGGATACCTACATATTATTTAAATGCCCCACCGCAAAATATAAGGTTATTTAACCACATTTTCAGCGCCTTAAAAAAATCTTTACTTTTTACAAACAATTACAAAACAACTTAGATATTTGCCCAAGATATTTTTGTACCAAATTATAAGAAAAAATTGCTCCAGGATATTAGATACATTCTTCGAAAAAGTTATTTTTAGAGTCAGAAGTATTATTGATTCCATTTCAAAATAGATATTTTAAAACTGCCTGAAATATTGGTTTCGTATCTAGGGAATGTCGTATTACCAGTCCAACCTTTTAATCATTGCAGGTTGTCCAGCAAATTAGCAAACATCATTTGTTTCCTAGCAGCTTTTGGTAAAGTAAAACAAAGTGCCATATTTATCCGTTCGGAGTATATCTGGAGTGGCCCCGAACTTTTTTCTTTGTTTATCCCTTTATCCATATTCAAATCATTACGCCCCATTTCTCGTTAAATTAAATTTAGAAAACAATTTAGAAAAACTACTTACTGTATAGCAGATATAGTTTAGACTTTTAGACTATGACAATCAAGGGTAATAATATACATAAAAAGAAACTACTCTTATATTTGTAAATACATAAACAGGTATATGTATTTTAATGCTTTAACGTACTAAAACTATCGCGCTTTTTTAACAGCCTCATATACATAATATAGAATTATTGCAAGTTGCCTTATTAAACTCGGGTATTATTAATACCGGCCTTATTTAAATAGTGCTTGTACCCATATTTTAGAGTTATTGCAAATCATGTTGACAGGGTCATTAACCTAAAAAAAGGGGAACAAATTTTAGTTGTTTTTCATTATTGTTCTGTGTTCTAGGGTTTTGTTTTACACAATTAAAAAATACATTTGAAAAAGCAAGGTTTTAAGTATTTTTACTTCTAAGTCCTTATCCTACTTTGCACCTGCACAAGCTCAGATGTCATAATAAGGCCGGTATTATTAGTGCCCGGCCTTATTACACTTTGCAATAATTCTCTATTTATAAATAAAATATTATATTAAATAAACTTAATTTTCAATAACTATTTTAAAGGGAACACCAGGCCTACAAGGAATTCCTGGAATAAGAGGACTTACAGGCAATCCAGGTCCAATAGGCGCGCCAGGGAGCAATGGACTACCTGGACTAAAAGGAGATAAGGTATTTTTAAATAAATCATTTATAAACTACTTATTAATTGGGCAGCACCGTTAAAAGTCAGTAAAAATATTTTTTTTAAATATAAAAATTTAGTCCTAAACAATAAAATTGGGAATAAGTTGATACGTACCTTAGATTTAATTGTCCAAATATTGCTTTACTTAGTTTTAGCAAACATGTTTAACAATTTGCAGATAAATTCAAAAATCAATAAAATGTTTTTTATTTTTTATAAATCAAAAAACATATAATGCAGCATAATAGCACATATAGATAGAGATATTAAGTCAAATGAAACATTATGACAGATGTATTATTTTAAGAACTAAGGACATTAAATTTTAAGAACTGACTGAAACTTTTTGTTGTGTTACAGATATGGAAAAATGATAAAAATATTTAATTTAATCGTACTTTGAAGTGTTTTTAAAGGGCATATCTTATTAAAACATGCAGCAGTAATTTTCCATCACTGATACATTTTTATTCGTGGTTCCGCCTTTCAATTAATAATTCATTCTTAATAATTTATTTCTTAATAATTTATTATTATCTTAGTTAAACCTGTTGTCGTGTTCTTCGCTGGGAAACTCAAAATTCCCTGAAAAGTAGTGCAAATGTAATGAAATTACGCTTTATATTTTGTAAGGTTGCGGTTGAAAAAAAACACTACTGTAGTTATTGTGGATTATATCAGTTATTTTATAAAGTTATTCAACTTTTTAAATATTTTTTCAATTCTGATAAAAACTTGCCAAGACAAAACATTTTTATATAACAGCAATTGTAATAAGTATCCAATAAAACAAAGAAATAGAGTTTCATACTTGTTCATAATGTTATTTTGTTTCTATAAATACATATTTGGATTTTGTACAGAACTTGACACTTATTTAGATCTGCATTCATTTTGCGGCGAAGCCCTCAGCCAAGCATAATTTTAGTATTGGACTGGCAAACCTTTTTCACATTTATAACAATATCCCGGAATAAAACCGTTAAATATTACAAATATTACACTTATATTAGAGATATTATAATAATGATAATTTACTTTTACAGGGTGATTTAGGAGAACCAGGGCCAAAAGGTGACAGAGGCTTTAATGGAATACCAGGATTACCTGGAGCTGTTGGCCCACAGGGACCTCCTGGGCCTCCAGGTAAATCTGTTAGTACAAGCGAAACAACTTCAGTGGTTGAAGGACCACCTGGACCTATGGGCCCAAGAGGAGCTCCAGTAAGTAATATAGCTATAGATTTTAAAGTAATATTTATGGTTATTCTGACATATATATATCATTACTCTATTACAGGGTCTTCCTGGCGAAGAAGGACCAGTGGGCCCAAGAGGACCTGCAGGATTACCTGGAAAAGACGGAAAGGAAGGTCCGATGGGTCCTATGGGCTACAAAGGCGCAACTGGAGAAAGGGGTTCTCCAGGAGAAAGAGGACTACCTGGACTAACGGTAATAAGCAAGTAGTTGCAAAAAGGTGTTTTTAGTTTATCAGGCATTTTGTTATAATAATTTTTCTACGACCACATGTGAAAATAGCAAATAGCACACTGTTTTCATGTATAGAAAATGCCTTATATCACCCTAGTGTTGCATTGGGCATTGCTGTCATATTGTTTTTTAAAAACTTGTGTGAAAATTACTTCCTTACATTCGTGGATTTATCGCACTCGGCTGACGCCTGGTGGAATTTGTCAGTTTCCACATTTGTAATGTAATATACTGTTATTTAACATCAGGGCCGGTCATATCGACTTTCTGAGGGGGGCATAGGCCGAGGAAAAGTGTTGTGTGGTTTTTTTTCATTCTTTAATTTATAAAATTACAAAAAACCTCCTTTCCACGATTTAAAAAACAAAAAAAAGGTCCTCACTTTTCAACTCCATCATCACCCTTGGACCAGCGGAGTAGCCCTGGGAGGGCATATCATCATTTAATGCCCAAAAATACCCATATTTGCCATTAGATATGTATAAAAAGGATGTGGCATCCTGGCCCCCTTGGCTCCCATGGCCCCACCCCTATGACCGCCCCTGTTTTACATATGCATTATACATTTTTAGGAATCAGAAATATTAAGCTGCTGAACTTTGTTGACTCCGTACAAAATTTTCTTCTTCTTCTTCTTAAATACAAATTATACAAGTTCCTTAGATTTTTAAGTCGGGATATTCGTCTTCAAATCGTAAAAAGGTGCCTCTTAATTTTACTGTTTAATACCAGCTGTATTGGCTCGCGTAGTGTAATATGGCAATGGCAAAGCACTTTGTAGTATTTTGCCTATTAAACTCAACACAGATATGTGCAGTGAAACTTCAACCCTCTGATTAGAACTTCTTATAACAGTGTGTCCCAGGATAGGTGTTACAAGAGAACAATTTTTTTATATTTTTGGGTATACCTTATTGACCTGTATAATCCAATCGGTGTAAAATTTTGTATTTATTTGTTTTAGACCATGCACCCAGTTTTCGCAAAAGGACTTTTAAAGATTCCAAAATTTTTGGTCCATTTGTCCTCTTGTAACACCTATCCTGGGACACACTGTAAAATGCACTAAATACTCTTATTTATGCTTTCTGGGGGTCCCAGTACATGTTTTTTTCCATTCTTTTTAATATCTAGGCCAATAAGTTGTTAACGCCATAACCCAATCAATGCGGCATATTCTATGGCAAGCCCATAACTCAAAAACTTCTATTCTTCCAAGCGTTTCTGAGTTCAAGTCCATGTCTCCGCCTCGTATTATAGTACTGAGAATACATAGCATCGAAGCAATGTAATCGTTATCCGGCAAGTTTATATTTTCTGGACACAACTAGCACAACTATGTTTTGAATTCTGGCTTCTATATAACGAAATTTGTTTTGGATTCAGGATATATATATATATATATATATATATATATATATATATATATATATATATATATATATATATATATATATATATATATATATATATATATATATATATATATATATATATATATATATATTATATATATATATATATATATATAAAGTGTGAAGCATTTTCAACTAGGTACATACATGCATAGGGACATGCTGGGAGTGTTGGGATTTATAGATATATAATCACTGACTTTTTTTATCATTTATTCTGAGGTCATATTCCGCACTTATGGAATTTCTGTGCTAATTCGGCTCAGTGCCGGATCAAGCGTGAAGCGGTCGCCAGGGGGCAAAGTTTGGGTAACAAGAAAGTACAAGTTTGGTGTGGGGTAGTGGGTAAATCTGGGGGCGAGCGCAAAGTAACGGGAAAAGGGCGCGTTATTCTTCACTAAAAAATTTGATCAATTTGCTATTAAGACGCTGTCTTGCAATCTGGCTTTTCTAATTTAGGAGAGAGTGGGGCAAAATGATCCCCCTAAGAAAAAATAATTGTAGAAATGTACCTAATTTCTTTTATTATATTCTTTCTATCTTATGGGCAACATAAATAATTTATTTATGTAAAACACAAAATATGTATGTAATAAGCTTTATTATTTTTATAAAAAATACTTTCGGGTATACCTAATGATCCCTCTAGAAAATTACACAAAAATCGAGAAAAAGAACATAACTTTTAAATAATTCTTTGATCATGGGCCCACTTTAAATTGCATTGGATTTAGCCTTTTTCGCCTGCCGATGCCGGTCGATAATATTTCTGACTGCAAAATAGGCACTTTTTGTCCTTATCTTTTTCAGAAAAAAAATATATTTTTTTTCGGGCGGTATCCTTTAGGTACCCCATTAGGAATAAAATTATTTAATAATATTTTTTTAAACAACCATAATCAACAAACGTTTTTTTAATTAATATACAGTGTCCCAGGATAGGTGTTACCAGATGACAAATGGACCAAAAGTTTTGGAATTTTTAAACGTCTTTCGCGTTAAAATTTAAAAGTTTTTGGTCCATTTGTGCTCTTGTAACACCTATCCTGGGACACACTATACAGGTATCTGAGCTTCACAAAAGATATAAAAGTATACTACATAGTCTAAAAACACCAATAAAAGTTAATAGCTTACTTTACATCAAACACGAAAAAACAAACATTCGCACTTGCTGCCTATTTGTTGAAAACTAAAAAAGTTTCCTATTAAAAGATAGCCAGAGAGGGATCGTTATTGGTTTTTAGATGGTGTTGTAGGTGTGGCTAAATCTTAAGGGGTCATTTTTACCCCACTCTCCTTTACATTTTATGTTTATATTTTCACTAACAAATATTTTGATAGGGACCACCAGGACCACCGGGATTAAGTACTGGTAGTGAAATTGGACAAACAATTCCCGGCCCCCAAGGTCCAAGAGGCGAACCAGGTTGGCCTGGAAATCCAGGTCCTAAAGGTGACAAAGGCACTTCAGGAGAGTCAGGTCCTAAAGGCGATGAAGGTAATTATTTCTAAGAATTCCTGCTTTTCATGTTATTTACCAGTACAACCACAGAACTTATCAAAGTAGCTGTATCGGGTCCATTTGTTTTACAATTTACTTGCCTCTCGACATAACTGGTCAAATTTACTGAATAATGTTTTTAATACACATGGGCGTAGCCAGGTACCGGAAGGGGGGGAGGGCAGCTGCCCTCCCTAGCATTAGACAAAATTATTCATTATTTTGTAGATGTTAAATTTATACGTAGATTTAAGGACTCAACAACGATAAATACATTAAAAATATACAAAGGGTTTCCTAATTGCGGTAAAAAATTAAAGGAATATAAGCATATTTCATGAAAAAAAGTTGTATGAACATAGGTCCGAAAATGCATTGATTCCAAGATATAGGATGTTACAGTAAAAAAATTGTATTTTTATTAATATCTTAAATACCTACCCCTTTACCAATTTTAATAAAATTTGATAGTGTTGTCTCGAGAGGCACTTAAACCAATATTTCTGACAAAATTGTATGGCACTAGCTTCGTGTATTTTTTTATCTTTTCCTGCGTAGTTTAAAAAAAATACTCATTGCATATCTCTGGACCACCCAATAAACTTAAAACAAATTTTTAGGAACACTTTATTTAGCATTTTTTAGTTGTCTTTATTTTTAGTCCTGCAATTGTTGGTATTGCTACATAATTCTAAGAAAATATTATAAATAACATTTTTCCTATGTTTTGTGTGCCTTACTAGGTTCCACTAGAGATGCTAGTAGACTTAATAAATTTAATTAAATTACGGCAACATAAGCTCCTTACTGCTATAAATAACAAAATAACACTGCGAAAGTTTATAAAAATTTCATAACAAGTAATATATTGTTCCGTATCACCTCGTATAAAAACACGTGTTTTCGTTTTTATACCTTTATTAACAATGGAACGTAACTATGGTTACAACAACGACAAAATCTTCTCTTGTCAATGTCTCGAAGTTTACAACACAAAAGTCGAATTTATACTGACCGATCGGAAGTTTCCCGTCGCCCTTTTATAGTATGGTGGAAGAGTAAAGAATGATCTAGAATATTCGAGAAATATCGTGAAAATTCCATAGTACAGGATGGCATAAAAGTTCTTAATGGATAATTCGGGCGTTTTCGGAAACCTTCGAAAGTGATGAAAGAACTTGGAAAAATTAAGGTAAATTATTTAAATAAATTAACAAACTAAATTAAATGATCCTAACTCTCTAAAATTCTATAACCTAAACACATTTTTGAAAGTCTGTAACATTGCCCCCTTCCAAGTTTTGATCGTCTCGATCAAGTATCTTCACTGTCTTGATAACGGCTTAGCCTTTCTAGATGTACTACTTTCATCTTTGCCTGTGGACTCTTCTGTATACGGTACACCAGATCATTAAGCCGTGTCACCACTTTATATGGTCCCTCCCATGACTTCTGTAGTTTCGGTGAACGCCCCTTGGTTCTTCTCGGATTGTATAACCAAACTTTTTCACCGACGACAAATCCCTGATGGTTAGCTTTCAAGTCATAGCGGGATTTCATACGGTCACTTCCTTTTTGTAACTTGGTACGCACCTCTTCATGTATCCTCTGTAGCTGTTTACTTAGTTGACTTACATAGTCTTCTGCTGGTTCTTTATTGGTGGAAGGTCGTCCTGTAAGCAAGTCAACTGGAAGGCATATTTCCGCTCCGAAAATGACTTTAGCAGGTGTTTCGCCAGTAGTTTCGTGAATTGCGGAGCGGTATGCTAATAAAAACGGCTGTATACAGTTATCCCAGTCACTTTGTTGGTCATTTACTTTAATTTTCAGGTAGTTATCAAGTGTTCTGTTAAACCGCTCTACCATACCATCGGACTGGGGATGAAGAGGTGTTGTTCTTGTTTTATGGATTCCCAGGAGATTGCAAAGGTTCTTGAAAAGATCGGACTCAAAGTTTCTGCCTTGATCGGAATGTATTTCTCTAGGAACTCCATAGCGACAAATCCATTGTTGAAATAATACATCGGCAACAGTTATAGCTTCTTGATTTGGGATTGGGTAGACTTCTGGCCATTTACTGAAGTAATCCATCGCTACCAAGATATAGCGATTCCCTGATTTACTAACTGGAAATGGCCCTGCTATGTCTATGGCAATTCTTTCAAAAGGTGCTCCTACATTGTATTGCTTCATCTTGCCATGGCTTCGTGTTTTGGGTCCCTTACTGGAAGCGCAGTCCTTACACCTTCTGCACCAGTCTTTTAGGTCTGCACGGCTTCCCAGCCAGTAGAACCTTTCTCGAACCTTTTCAAGAGTCTTCATAACTCCGAAATGGCCACCTCCTACACCATTATGCAAGGCTTGCAATACTTCAGGGATCCTTTTGGTTGGTAGGATTATCTGATGTTTATGGATTTTGCCGTCAGAACTTTCCCAGACCCTTTGTAATAGGCCATCTTTAATAATCAAAGAGTCCCATATGGCCCAGTACCCTTTATGTCTTGGAGACTTGGAGGCTATTTTCTGATATGGTGGTCTTTCCAAATTCTCTGTCTTAAGTTTGATAATGTCTCCAAGATCGGGATCTTCTAGTTGTTCTTTGGCCAAGATCTTAGGATCCCATTCTTGAGAGCACTGGAGACGTGTTCTTCGGCAGTGAAATTCATCAGGATCTTCATGTTCTTCTCGTCTGCTGCAGTGTTTACAATCATCCGGGCAAGGTCGTCTTGATTACTTTTAGATCTTCTTTTAAGTCTTCAAACTTTGCTTGTATAATGCTTTCTGAATTTGGCGGTAATAGGACATCTTCTGTAAGGACAACTTTTCGAATTATTGTTTCACTCCTTCGTGGAAGTCTCATTATGATCTCTTCATTATTGGTTCGTAGTACCCGTTGTGGAAGGTCTAGTACAAACTTCTGATTTTCCATAATGTCTAGGCCAAGAATAACTTCGTCCATGATGTCAGCAACAAACACGACGTGTATAAAGGATGTTGTTCCCAGGCTTATTCTGGCTTCATGTATGCCTTGAATTGGTATAACTTCTCCGTTCGCAGTTTCCAAGATGTAATTCTTCTCAGGGCGGAATATTTTACAATGAGCTACGATGTTCGGCTTCACGATGGTATGTGTGGAACCAGTGTCTAGTACCATTTCGCAGTCCCGACCGCACACATTTCCAGGTACTACCAAGCTGGAGCCATTGTTCTGCAGCCGGGATACTCTAATAGTTGTTGTTGGTGGGGCTTGGTAGCACCTAGCCAGCTTTCGCCCATTGAATCTGGTACAATTTCTCTGTAGATGCCCCTCTTTACCACACTTCCAACAGCGGATAGTATTTCTTCTTCTAAATGTCATACTGTTGTCTTCTTCTGTTTGTTTCTTAAGGAAAATTTCTTGCAACTCCTTCATTACTCTTGCAAAATCTTTATTTGAATTGTCTTCTTCTGGTACAAAGTTTATTCTTCTTATTCTTGTCTGACTCCTAGACGTTTGTTTGGCTGTTTCGAACTGAAGCGCGTAGGCAAGAGCTTCTGATATTTTTTTCAATCTGGCCATTCTTAAAGCCTGATTCATGTCTGGATCGCGTAGACCTTCAATGAAACTACCCACGGCTAGTTCTTGTTTTATTTCTTCTGGGTATGTTGGATATGTCAGATTAATTAAACGTACGATGTCAGCTTCGTATTCCTGAAGGCTTTCGTTATATTTCTGTCTTCGTCCCTGGAGCTGCGCCTTATAAACTTCCTGCAAATGTGTCTCGCCATATCTCATTTCCAGGAACATTACAATCGATTCATAGTCGCCTTGTTTCTCTTCAGGAATATTTCTTAATACCTCCATGGCTTCACCTCGTAGAGCAAGCACTAGTGCGCGTGCCTTTTCTGGTAAACTCCAATTATTGCCGTTCGCAGCAGCTTCAAATTGTCTAAGGTACGTAACCCACGGTACCTTTCCATCAAAAGTTGGTGGTTTCATAACAGTTGCTGAAGTACCAGCTCCTGGAACGACACCTGTACTGGCTATATTTTGAATTTGCCGGTGTAATTGTTGCACTTCATGTTGCATTTGACCTTGAACCAACTGCACAGTCTGTTGTATTTCTTCTATATCTTCTTTGACATCTTCTTTTGTAAGTTTTAATTCAAGCAACATTTCCTTTCTCATCTCATCTTGGCATTGATGAAATTCTCCCCTCAGGTGTTCTCGAATCTTCACTATCCTTTCTTTTATCTCTTGCTTCATTTGTTCTTGTCCTTTTTTTATGTCTTTTGAATTTTCTCGATTTGTTGTCTCGTTTCTGCTTGACTAATTTTGATTTCCCGCTTCATTTCTTTTTGATTTGTCTTCATTTCTTCTTGACTTTTCTTCATTTCTTCTAAATTGGTCTTCATTTCATTTTTAATGTCTTCTTGGCTTGTTTGCATTTCTTTCTTTAGGTCTTCTTTCAGGGATTCTTGGCTCGTCTTCATTTCTTCCATCATTTTTCTAATTAGCGTACTTATCTCCTCCATACTTGCTGTGTATTGTCTTGTCTCAACTGGCATTCACTCTTCTTACCACTTGGGCTTCCTTGAGTAACCTCGTTCCACTTCCGACACCAAATGTTCCGAATCACCTCGTATAAAAACACGTGTCTTCGTTTTTATACCTTTATTAACAATGGAACGTAACTATGGTTACAACAACGACAAAATCTACTCTTGTCAATGTCTCGAAGTTTACAACACAAAAGTCGAATTTATACTGACCGATCGGAAGTTTCCCGTCGCCCTTTTATAGTATGGTGGAAGAGTAAAGAATGATCTAGAATATTCGAGAAATATCGTGAAAATTCCATAGTACAGGATGGCATAAAAGTTCTTAATGGATAATTCGGGCGTTTTCGGAAACCTTCGAAAGTGATGAAAGAACTTGGAAAAATTAAGGTAAATTATTTAAATAAATTAACAAACTAAATTAAATGATCCTAACTCTCTAAAATTCTATAACCTAAACACATTTTTGAAAGTCTGTAACAATATTAATAATCTGTATCTTGGAAACAATGTATTTCCGGACCAATGTTTATAATAGTTTATACATAGGTATAGATAGATATTAGAAAACTTCATGTATAATAAATATAAAGTGTGTACACGGATAGACTTAACTACACCTGTAAATTTTTTTATTTTTTATATTTCGAAAAAAGTTTTTCTTCACAATTTTTTTCATCTGAAATGCTTAAAACTATACTACAAATCGTCAGAGGATATGCAGGGTGGTGCAAATCGCAAAATATTGCTTTGAAAAATAACTGAAATTAAAAAATACCTATTTTTGAAACTACCTAATTAAATAGCACAAAGAAGTAATCAAAAGTGTTTTTTTTCTATGGGTTATGGTTTCTAGGAAAAATTAAGGTAACAATTTAAAAATCTTTAAAAAAATCGCCTTATGATATACAGAGCGATTTAAAATTACGAAAATAGCAGTCATCAATGCACATGTGTCAAACATGGACATATCAAATTTTATTTTTCTATCTTAAAACGTAAAAAAATATTGCGGGGAACAACTTTTGAGAAAAACCCGGTATACTATCAGTTTTTCACTGTCCCCTAAAAAGTCTTGGCTACGCCTATGTTAATACAGCATCAGCGGTAAATTTTATGTCTTACCGACAACGATAATTGTTCTCTAAATGTACTTGTTTTCTGTATTGGCTGGCTTCAATGATAAGTATTATAAGGCAGGCAAAACGCGTCAGTGGAGAGGATCCTGATGAAGAGCAGGAGTTCTCTTAACTGTCAAAAGAGAGAAAGGAGAATATGTTTGAATATTATTGCAACAGTAGGGAATTACTTCCATTTGTCTTACAAATAAAAAAACTGTAGTACTTAGTGTCATCAGATGTTTGTACTTACTTTTTTTTATTTTTATTTATGTCAAATATGGTTTAGTAATAATCTGAAACTTTATTTCGCGTCGTCAGTCATTTTAAGTACACCGTTATAAATTACTTTCTAATAATTACTTACCTTAATTTCAAGGTCCAAGAGGATTTCCTGGCTTGCCGGGTCTTGATGGGGCCAGGGGTGCGCCAGGAAAGGAAGGACCTGTAGGGTTACCGGGATCAATTGGATTGCCAGGATTTATTGGATCTCCAGGCGCTCCAGGACCAATTGGTCCGGTCGGACCTCCAGTAAGTAGCTTTAGTATTGACAATAAAAGACGACATCAAATAGATCAATAAAAATTGTGTATTTACGGGGACAATATGATTAGGCATTTTTATATGTGTAAAATCTAGAAATATACCTAAAATGACGTATTTTTTTCATATAAAATACTACAGTACAAAGCTGAAGTTAACATAAATTTAGGCTAAAGTAGGCTAATTCACTGGTCAACAAATTATCAACTTTTGTAAGCCCATAAAATTAGTTAAACTGATTTTGAGAGAGCATTATAAAACATACACAGTGGTACTAATTTCATGTCTTTGTTAGCTCAGGTTTTCTCTGGATATCAATAAAGCTCAGTTAAAAGTTTATTTAGTATAGTAATAATAAGTAAACACGCTACAGGTCGCATTTTTCAAGTTAGATACTTAAAATTTTGGACAGAAAAGGGTCTCTACGGTCTCCAGAAGCGTATTAAAATTTGGTACCGTGGGTGCCGCTGTTTGAGTACCAGCACATTTTTCGTTAAAAAAGCTCCTAGGAAACACGCTACACGTCATTTTTTTAGTTAACTAATTGAAACTTTTGGTACGTATGCACTTCAATATCCTTCCAGCCTTCCGAAGCCTATTGAAATTGGGTACCGTAGGTGGTACCGTGCGAGTACCATTGCCATATTTTTGCAAAAAACATGGTCATCTTCGGAGGCCATTTTGACCATCAGGACCCGAAGTACTTTTTAATCAAAACATATCTATCATATAGGAAATATCTGGGAGAATAATTCTATAAATGATGGTCTTCTGTTAGATTTCCTTCTAGAAATGGCCGAAATTTTGAAAAAACTAAAAACTTTCAAACTTTGACCAAATTTTAGCGGATTTTATTGATTTTTTTTAAATTTGATCCTGTATCAAAAAATTGTCATTTTAACGTATTTCTAGCATAAAGTTTTATTATCCAAGATATAAAACGTGATTCTACTAGTATTACTATTAGAGAGTGTTTTATAAAGCCTGAGAGTTTTCGAGTTTTTCGAAAAAACAGGATATTTTTACATAATTTTAAATAACACTAAAACCTTCAAAGCTAAACTTCGAAAATAATTCTGGCATATAGCTCAATGTTTAATCTAGAGCATATTCAAAATTCAAGTCGCTAGAGCAAATACTTTTAGAGATACGAATTAAATAAAACAACTATGAAAACAACAAAATATCGATACGACACTATTTAATATACTATTTAAACTAGGATTTATTTGCAACAATTTAACAATCTACATGTTTAAAAATGCTGTTTGTTTTTATACATTATAATCATTATATACAGAACGATCAACAAGTAATGAAGTTTATTGTTTAAAAACGTATCTGCTGCATTTCTTGGTAAAGTCACCAAACCAACTATGAAATGTATATGGTTCATGTTCATGAGTACTCATCAAATATTATCTAATAATACAACTCATTATTGTTGGGCAAAAGCCTTGTTGACCAGTGGTTCATCAATTTTAGGCGAAGAACCAATTCTAAAACGGTATTTACCAATCGGTTATGTTGACGTTTAAAGAATGTATTACACGTTAAAGTTGTCACCAACTATTACCGCGGTTATAATTGGTTAAAAGCCTAAAATTGATGATTGTATCCGACCGATGTGTCACCGTATTAAACAAATTTTACATGACGCCATTCTCTCATGTATAAATGTATTTATTATTATTGACTATTATAAAAATCTTTAATTTTTCTGAAACCATGCTTCAAAATGTTCGCATTAAGTTGTCAAAAATTTCTCTTTATTGGATTAAAATTTAAAGCCCCCTTGTATTTTTATATTTGTAACTTAAAAACTTTTTACCAAAATTCGGTTTTGAGAGGCTTTGGGTAACGCCGACCGCACACATCCTTCTTTTTAATAGGACGATTGGACAGGATTCTCGGACACGATGGACGTCACGTCAAACATGTTATAAACCAGGACCTTCGGATAATCTTTCAGATCGTTCGATTAGAGAAGGATGTTTGCGGCCGGCCTAAGGAATCGAAATCTGCTTATGTTTTGGTACTGAAATTTAGAGGGTACCGCACCTGCAGTCTTTTGCCTATGTTTAAATTGCATAACTTTTTTGTGCCTCGGTAAATTATTACTCTGTTGAAGACTTTCTATTCATCCTATTTTGTATTAGCATTTTATGGAGAACTTTTAATGACTGCTGGATGGCCTAGATGAAACGTGAAGGAAAACCTTTGCAATAATAACATGTTTAACACAAAATCTTAAAAAAGGTGTATATATAATGAGAGAATATAGATAGATTTTTTGACGTGACAACGTCTTATAATTCGATTGACCCGGCTACACGCACCAAAAACATGACTTATGTGCCGTTACCTGCGCGTTCCATTTAAGGCTTGATGTGCAAGCGAGAGCGCGGAACGAGCGACAAAGAGGAACAATCTCCGCGTCTTTCGGCATCTGTTTCTCTTCTACTTGAATGAGCGTGCAGCTAACAGTAAATGTAGTGTCAATTGTTTATAGCAACGATAATTGCGGCGATAAAGGTAATTATTCTTTCGACGTTGTCACGTTTAACTATCATCAGTAAGCCGACTTTGCAGACAACCGATTTTTTACTAAAATCATAGGTGAGCATATTCCGATTCCTCAACGTGAAAAACTCCTTAAACCTGAATTTTGTAAAAACATTTCAATATTAAAAAAGGTTAAAATAAGTAAAATAAAATGGAAATTTTGACACCCTGTATCTCGCAAACGATCAACATTTTGACTAAGAAAAATTGCGTTAGATCGTTCTATTTTGGCCCAAAGAATTATTGGTGGTATCATTTTGTACCGGCCTTTTAAAAACAACCTGTTAATAGACACATTGTAAATTTTTGCAAAAACTTGTTTTTGCACAGACTGAATGAGAAACTTTTTATACTGGTTACTAACTAGTTAATTTTATTTTTATAGGGATCCCCAGGTCCTTCAGGTCTTCCCGGACCTCAGGGAATAAAAGGAGATACCGGTGAACCCGGACGACCAGGCGTTCCAGGTAAGTATTTTTTAAATAAAAAACAATAAATTTAACATTATTTTACCTTATCTGCTCAGCCTTATACACTGCGACGTAAATTGTACATAAGGGTGCATTTTCCACTTAATGCCGCCGCCAGACATTAGGCCAACCACGACAAACTTTGGCAAACAACCATTGTGTGGACGGGTAGTTCGTTTACATTCGTCTTGATTGGCCCAACTTTTCTCGAGTCCGCTTGCTTACAAATAGTTTGCCAAATGTTTCGAAAAATAGTTTGGCCACAACTTCGCCCAATGTGTGGCGGCAGCATAAAATTTCCTATTTTGAAACGCGTTTGCCTTTATTTAATTCATATTATAAATTTTTATGCCACAAGGTGACACATAAAAACCCGAAATTTAAGTCCAGGCATAATATTTTACATTTAGCAAAAACGTCTGACATTAATACAGCGTGTCTACTTAAGTTCCTACCATATGAAAAACTTTTTTATTATTAATTTAAGAAAAAAAGTTATAATTTATAAAAAGTTCTGGAAGGTCATATCATAAAGTCCATTTCATTGCTGGCCCAGGCACAATTTTAAATTTTGTTTTTATTTATAACAAAATATATTTTTGGTAATTTAGGATTGGCTGCAGGTGTAGGAGAAAGAGGTTTTCCGGGTAAACCGGGTGAACCAGGTATGCCAGGAACACCGGGTGAGCGAGGCGAAAGAGGATTTCCGGGATTACCTGGACCACCCGGATTAACAGGACTTCAAGGTCCACCAGGATCTGAAGGCATTAAAGGACCAGCCGGCGAGCAGGTATGAACTGTTTTTATCTTTGTTTGTGAGCTTTTTTATTGTTTCTTTTTATTTATTCCTTTATTCTTAATGTTTCCTATATTTTATCTATTTGTTGGTTTCTTTTTAAGAATTCTATAATTTGAAGGGAGTTTTTGTAGGATAACTTTTCTTTGATGTTTCCTACTATGTTCATGTTTTGTAGTTCATTTTTATGTTTATTAAAATTTTAGAAGATGTGGTTACAGTCGCATACTTCGCATCGAGGTGGGTCGGTTCTCGCTTCAAGTTTCATCAAGATTGTAGACAAATGTACATGGTGCTCAATTTAAAATAACAAAGTTGCCCTAAGTAGGAAAATCGACCATTTTGTTTTTCTATTAACGGAATGTCACAACTACCTAGAGTCACAACCAAATGGCAAAAATATAAAAAACTTTTAAAAAATCTAAGGCCTTCAGCGCCGCATCTTGAATTTATTTGTTCTTAAGTTATTCGTGATCTAAATGGGTCAAAATATAGTTGGGCACCCTATATATTACAAAATTTGCTAAAATATATTTTAGCAAATGAAATCACTTAATCTCTATTATGCTCGGTCCTTCTAAAAAATTAGGAATAATACCAGAAATTATCTTTTAGGGTCCAATAGGTCAAAAGGGTGACAGAGGATCCAGAGGCCCCCAGGCCCTACCGGACCGCCTGGAAATGATGGTTTTCCTGGCTTATCTGGAAGTCCAGGAATTAAAGGTGATAAAGGAGAATCTGGTGAACAGGGTCCAATCGGTCCTAGAGGTTTTCCTGGAAATCCTGTAAGTAAACTTACAAATACTATACTTAAAATTATAATGTTGAACAAAAAACTGACTTCACCACTCCATCCCTGTTTATTATAACGCAACAATCACACTTTATTTTCAGGGTAATGCCGGATCACCAGGTCCTCAAGGATTACCCGGTCTTCCTGGTCCACCAGCACAACCAGGTCCTGCAGGACCACCTGGACCACCAGGGCCGCCTGGAGATATTAGAGATGTATCAGCATTGATAGTGGAGGGAGGATATTCTAGAGGAGTTCACGGGCCAAGAGGTGTACCTGGAGCACCAGGAATTGTAAGTAAAAATAACAATTTACAGGGTATCCCAAAATATGTTGGCAATTTTATATTATATAAATAAATTAGGTCATAAATGATAGGTGTGATAGAGTGAGCCAAAATAATGTTATATTTTTTTATATATAACGCACCATTAGAAAAACTTTTTATTATTAATTTTTTGAAAAAGTTATTTCCTATAAAGAGTTCTGCAGGCTAACCACAATCATCCCGTATTAATTTTTTGCAGAATTTTTCAAAAATCCTTAATATCTTAAAACCTTAGATTTTTGGTATAGGTATGGCTGATAAAATTTACGTTATTTTTATTTCTGCAATTCAAAACTGAACTAATATAGTGTTTCCATAAAAAAAACAAGTTTAATTTTTCTTTGGAGCACCCTGTATAATTTCACCATCGTCGCCGCAGCTGACGCTCACAACAATTTATGTACAACCCTCTTGAAGCATTTTAAGAGTTATGGGCTGAGAGAACATTGGTCACGAAAAGCTGTCGCTGGCTCACGGACCATAAAGTAATTTTATTTTAAAAAATATTGTAGAGAATTATATTTTATCAAAGACAATTAAAGTTATAATTGTCTTTGATTTTATGTAAAAGTTAAAAATTAAAATTATATAAAAGTTTAAAATTAGTATCGATAAATAGTTTTTAGTCGCCAAACGTGAATGAATATCAAAAAAAATACATAAAACTTTTTTCAACTAGAATAATTTATCTTTAAATTTGGCCTTAAAATACATTTCATTACAGTTTCAACACAGTTTTTCTCTATGTTTACCAATAAAAGTACTTTACACTTAAAGACCACACGGAAAAACGATGAAAGTCCATTTTTTATGAAATGATATTTTTGCAGTATATTATACTTGTAAGTTGATTCCTATTTTAGTACTGAAAGAAACGGAAATATTAATAAGGATCATGTCTAAAAAGTCTTTAAAAATATCGCAAACGTTGCAAAACAATTGAATATCAAATGTTAAAAAGCACTCCTCTCCTGAAAATTTCTTAGTTTTGGACATTCATCGTTTTTCCCGTGTGGTCTTCACTTAGTAATGTTTCATATTTAAAGCTATAACTCGCCGTTTATATTACCGATTGGAGTAAAATTTTGTATTTCTTAGTTTTAGACCGCGCGACCAGTTTTTCCAAAATGTCGTTTAAAAATTTTAGGTCCAATTGTTTTTGTGTAACACTTTTCGTATGACAAATTAGAAAACACATGAAAATAATAAGTCAAGTTCCTATTTTCTTTTCTTAAGCCCCTTTTACAGATACCACTCAAAACTCAATTTAACTTGAATAACTTTTATAGTACTTGGTATAGTAAAATATTTTTTTAATGATACATATGAGTTAGCTTTACTAGCAAAAACATTAAATCTTTGGAAAATAAAGCATTGATTGATTGATAAAAACATCTTTAGTTAGCTAACTACCAAAACATACAAATTCACTGGGAATCATATATTTTTTAGCCAGGAGAAAGAGGAGCAGCAGGAGAGCGTGGGCCTGAAGGACCAAGTGGCCCACCAGGTATGCCAGGAAAAGATGGTGCTCCTGGAATTCCTGGACCACCGGGACAAAGAGGACACCCAGGTCTTCCAGGCGTTGAAGGACAACCTGTAAGTATAGTTAAAATATATTTGAAACATAGAGGTATTTTTTCCTTTAAATACAGGGTGTCCGAGAATATGTGGACAATTTCTTGGATTCATATAAGACACATGAAAGTAATGTGACAAGTTCCCATAACTTTGTTTCCTTAAGTCTCTCCTTACAGAAATACATTAATTTAATTGAGGTCGCTGAAAGTCGTTTTTTCTTAAATAACTTTTATAGTTCTTGGTATAATAAAATATTTTTTAATATTATAAATACAAGTTAGAACTTCTTAAAATACTATCTTTGTAAAACATTTGCCTTTATTAGTTTAGGGGCAGACTGGGTCATATACATCAGTGTTAATTATTTGCACACCCTGAATAATAAAGAAATGACAATGGTATTTTTGGCTAGCTTAAACCCTTAGCCAAAAAAAAGGTACTCCTGAATGATATCTATAAATTAAAGCGTTTTCAATAATAAAACGTTTTTGTTTAGTGGAGACATCTAAAAACATTAGGTTATTCTGTTGCAAATGGTACTAAAAATTTATCAAAAAGATTTTTTTTATTTTCACGACACTAAAAAATAATGTTGCAGAATTGTGAAGGGTCCCATAATCTTCAATAATTAAAGGTAGAGAATGCATAAAATAAGAGTGAGTCTATGTCAAACCGACAAACTAAATTTTTAAATACAAAAATCTATTTAACCAAACAGTTGTTTTTTCTCGACAACGGTTTACTTTTTCGATATCGGACAGGAGTACCTTTTTTTTCGATATCGGACTGGAGTGATTTTTTCAGCTAACGGTTTAAGCTATTCAAAAATGCTATTTTAATTCCTTTATTATACAGGATGTACAAATAATTGGGACTATTGTGTAAGGGTTAATCCGCCGCTGGTGACGTAAGAAATGTAAATGTTTTACAGCGACACCATTTTAAGGAGTCCTTAGCAGTATTTCTTATATTGAAAAATTATTTCATTATACCAAATACTATAAAAGTTATTAAAGAAAAACCGATTTCCAGTGATGTCCTTTAAGCATATATCTCTGTAAAGAGGGGCTTTAGGACAAAAATGTATAGGAACTTTTCATGTGTTATACATATGTATATGAATCCGAGAGATTGCCCACATATTCTTGGACACCCTGAATAACCATTTAGCTGTTTTTTTTATACACATTGTGCCACTTTAAAACGTTTATGGGAACTTTTTGCCAATGTGTAAAGGCTTAGGTCTAACGACAAAGCGAGACTGACTCGTCAACTATGGTGCAAGCTTCTGTGTCATGTGTTTTACCGAATTGTATAAAAACTATAAACATGTTGCGGGTATCGAACTAAGCGGGTTTCGTGACTGTAACCCTTACGATTTTTTGCACAATGTTTAAAAATTGCATGTAAAACATTGTGGTAAACTTGTCTGACAAAAAACTGACGCGTTCACCCGGTCCGACACCCGAAACATTTGACATTGACAAGCTGGGTTAAAGCACAGCTTCCATATATGGCCGTATGAATATTCGTGATAGACTCCACCAAAGAAACTCCTCTAAAAAGATTTTAAGAGGGTTCTTATCATGAACTCCATTTTATTACTGACCCAGGGACTATAACCAAATGACACAAATGGAGCAGGAACATCCTAAAAACTCCATTTTTATAAAAGTCATTTTATTTATTTTCAGCCTTTATTTTTATATGAAAGGTGCCCTACAATATAAATTAATTAAATAAATAACCAAAAAATAATAAAAAATAACAGGGTAAAAATCCAGCACTAAATAAAATAATAAAAATAAAAACAAGCATTTTTGTTATTAATGCCTTATTGACATATTTCTTTATAAATAATTATAAGCAGACACACCAGATCTTGGCACTATGGGCTTTGTTTGATATTCAAAAATAGTGTACACAAAGTAAATTAGGTATTATTGGGGCTAAATAAACTTATCTCAGTTTACTTAAACAGTTTATGTTAATAGAAAGTTCAATTGATGGCAGTCTTGCTCACATACATCAGACTCCTTAAATAATTAAATACTCATATTATATACAAGAGAAATAGTTGTATTTTTTTCTTCTTTTTTTTCTTTTATTCCACATAAATATTAGATTTATTAGTTAATTACAGATAATTATCTGCTTTGACATAAAACGTCAAAACACTTTAATTTTACCTGTTAACATAAAATACATAATTTATTTATTAATATAAAACATATAAAATACGTAAATGTCAAATTGTATAAATTTAAAAACTAAATGTCTAAGATTATCCTTACATTATCAGTCCGACCTATTTTCTATTTAACGTTGGTGATAACGTCAATTTTCTAACAAGAGGTCCTTGAAGCTTAAAATTAAGACTTATTTTACCGAATTTTGGGGATGAATATTTTTGTCTTACTGAATCATACTTTGAAGTTTCAGCTTTGACAATCATATGTGCAAACTCATATATCACTGGTTTTATATCAGCATATTTGTAGGTAGTATAATGGACTAATGTAGGAGTCCAAACTTTTGACAGGTCCCTTACTTCATTCATTATTGCTATTGCTAAACAACAAGCTGCCGCTGCTTGTACAGATGGTTTAATTTGTACTAAACTGTACTCTAGTAAAGCTAATTCTAGAATGTATTTTGCAAGGGTATGTTGATCACTTCTAACCTGTGCGATTTTACTATAACGTCGTAAAAAATAAATAGATATAGGCCATCCCATTCTAAAGTCTAGTTTTTTAACGATATCAATTTCCATTTGAAGAATTTGTCTCTTTGTGAAAGCATTGTCGCATATGTAGACAAAGTCACTAACATCTGGTACATATATTTCTTCATATTTGGCTGCCAACTGTAATGCAGCTGCACCAACTAACTGGTATATACTTCGATCAACTGCCTTGTTAACCTAAAATAAAAAGATATTATTTTAGAAATAGTACCAAGGAGAATAAAGAGGGGAGAGCAACAGATGTCATACGCCGACCCATTGCAAAATGGCAAACACGTGTGATAATATAAAAAAATATCCATAATAAATTTAAATTAACTAAATAAAAATACCATCCTAAGACAATTTTTATATTTACCTGTGTATATCTGTCAACTACTGAGATACTTAAATGAAGAGTTTCCAAACTAAGGCTGAAGTTTTTATGTGCGTCCACCATCCAATTCACTAATGTGGCTCGCATTTTTGATGTAACTTTACTGTCTTCCAAAAACTTTTCTCTGATGGGAAAGTTTACTTCAATCTCTCGTATATATCTCAAGATATCTTCAACATACTCGGTAACCATTTGAGGATCATCTCTAGTGTTTTCATCTGGGTCGTAAATTGCCAAATCCTTGGTTTGTTCAGATATATGTGTGTTCACTATTTCGCTAACACTGACACTTTTTGTACTACTGTTGTTATTTTTGATGGTATTAATATACTTTCTTGGCGAATTGGTTTTTTACAGGAACTCTGTTGGACTGAGTTGTGTTTCCTTTAAGTGATACATTTTCCTAACAGAAAAAAATATTAACAATAGAGGAATCAAAAATTTCATTGATGTGAGTTTTACTTAATGAAACTCATAATTACTAAATTTAATATGAACAAAAGTGATTTACTTTATTAAATAACATTTAATACAGGGTGTTACAGAAGGTTGTTGGGAAAATTTCAGGGCAGATTCCACATCAGAAAATATAAAGAAAATGTTCATATAAACATGAGACTGCAAACTTTTCATTCTTAAGATACAGGGTGTTAAACTTTTCAGATAACTGAAAAATTTTGATAACACTTATTTTAGTAAAAACTGTTAGACTGCATATAAACCTTATTTAAATAAATATTTATTGTTAATGTTACATAATTGCTAAAACTTTTTAAACATTAACACTCTGTATCTTAGAAACAAATCAAATCTGAACATAATATGTTTGTAGGAACTTTTTTCTTAGAATGACATAAGAAGTCACCTCCTTAAGTTCCACACCATAGTTAGGAAACACACTGTATAGCATGTCTTAACCCTATTTATACATGAAATAACTTTGCCCATGTGCAGGATTTTCATTTATATTTTGCCACCCACTTTTAACTATAACCAAGAAGTATAGAGATACGTCCTGTATAAAAGTTTTATATGTTTTTATCTATTATCTTTTGATCATAAAAAGAAACAAATGAACATCAAGAACTCAAGAAAAATGAAGAGGTTAACTCTTTTTTAATGGATCACCATGTATACTATTATGTCAACATTAAAAGGTCTTTTAAAAAGCTTTACAAAGATACCACATTGGATATCTATCTTTAATAGTTTCTGAAATATGACCATTTAAATCTAACAAAGAGTAGATATAATTTTCATACATATTATACCTACCTACCACTAAGCTGATACTGTCAATGTAATAAAAATTGTATCCAGATTTAAATGGCCATATTTACGAATCTATTCAAAATAGATATATTAAATTTGGTATTTTTATAAAGCTTTTAAAAAAATCTTTTAATATACAGGTGTCCCATTTAAAAAGTTTACCTCTTTATTTTTCTTGAGCTTTAATGCTCATTTATTTCTTTTTATGCTCAAAAGATAACAGATAAAAAGTATAAAACTTTTCTACAATACGTTTTGGTTATAGTTAAAAGTGGGTGGCAAAATATAAATGAAAACCCTGCACAAGATTTAAAAAATAAAAGGGGACTATTTGATTGCACACACTAATTTTCTTTACAGTATTGGTAAATATATAACATGTATCAAAAACGAATATTTCATTGTCAAATAAGTTATACAGACTGTCCACGGCTAGGGTTAACAAGAGGACAAATAGACCAAAACTTTAATTTTTAGAAAAAAAGTAGTTTTTTAAACATTTTTTCTTGTTAAAAAATTATAATCTATGAAGAGAAAATGTTGATTTTGTATATAGGGTTTGCAAAAACTTAAAAAACATGATTTTTCTTCAAGAGTCAACTACCTTTATTTTTCATTTTTAAGCAAAATATTGTTTAGAAAATTTATTAAGAATAGCATTTGGACCAATTTGGACTGCCTTAATTAATGTTACAGGGGTATAAAAAGTTTTATGAAACTGATTTTGAAGTTATCAAGAATTTATTATTTTAATTTTTTATAATAAAATGACCTTAAAAACTTTAATAATTTGCTTTTCAAACACCTACTTTCTCCAAATTCCTACACAACACAATTTTTTAGTGTTAAATGAATGTGATCAAGGCGTTTTCATGAAATTATGGAGGTAAATAAAATTTTGTATTACTGCTTTTATAAATTAAAAACATTATGAAATTTTGCTTTAAAATTAAAAAATATATATAAGTAGTTTACTCTTGGAAAAAATCATGTTTTTTAAGTTTTTGCCACCCTGTATAAAAAAATCAACATTTTCACTTTGTGAATCATATTTTTTTACAAGCAAAAATTTTTATAAAGGACTTTTTTCAAAAAAATAAGATTTTTGGTCCATTTGTCCTCTTGTTAACCCCATCCCTGGACAGTCTGTATACACATATAATGTTTTTCCAAAATGTCAGTTGTTTTCGAGTTACAAGCCGTCAAAGTTTAATTTTAATTTTGGTTTTTCGCCATATTGCATTTTTTATTTTAACCAATTCAGTTGATATTTGGCTCACAAATCGAGCTTTGCATTTATTCTGAAATTTTAAGACAAAAGTACTTTTTTAAATACCGCCAGAGGGCACTTTACCTAAAACTTAAAATTTATTTACATCATAACTTATTGCAAAGTTGGGGCTCCATTTTATAGACAATCAAAAGCTTAGAAAATAAGGTACTCTTTATTAAAGGCGATAAACCTCACGGTTTAGGCACCAATAGACATCAAAGCTTTCATCAATTTTAATCAAATAACCTACATACATACAGGGTGTCCAGTAACTCAACCGACAAACTTTACGGGGCGATTCTACAACAGAAAATAAGGAAAAACTTCATATGTCCTAAATGTCTTAGTTTTTGAACTACGATGTGTTAAATAATAAAAAAACAAACAAACTTTTTTTTGTGTTAGGTATTTAAAAAAAAAACTTTTTTAATTTTTAACACCCCGTAGTTCAAAAACTAAGACATTTAGGACATATGTTTATATGAAGTTTTTTCTTATTTTTTGTTGTAGAATCGTTTGGTTAAGTTTGTCGGTTGAGTTACTGGACACCCTGTATGTATGTAGGTAATTTAATTGAAATTGATGAAAATTTTGATGTCTATTGGTGGTTAGACAGTTAGGTTTATCGACTTTAATAAAGAGTACATTATTTTTAAAGTTTTTGATTGTCTATAAAATGGCGCCCCCAGCTTTGCAATAAGTATCTGTCAAAATAAAAAAGTTATAATGTAAATAAATTTTAAGTTTTAGGGAAAGTGCCCTCTGACAATATTTTAAAAAAGTACTTTTGTCTTAAAATTTTAGAATCTGCAAAGCTCGATTTGTGTGCCAAATATCAACTGGATTGGTTAAAAAATAAATGCAATATGGCGAAAAAACCAAAATAAAATTGAACTTTGACGGGTTGTAACTCGAAAACAAATGATGTGTTGAAAAAATTTATGAAGCTCTACCCTTATACTGTCAAGTAGAATTACCCCCTTATGCTTCGTGATCGATTTTTGAATCACCCTGTATTTAAATAAAACACTGTATATTTTTACAATTTTTGACTTATTGAATTCTACATGAAAAACATATGACACACAACATATAATGGACCTATTGCTGGTTTTTGACATATTAAGAGCATGTTGAAATACTCACATATTGTAAAAGTGAAGTAAGAAAACAAGTTTTTATTTCTAATTACTTTTAAATAATTCTGCAACTGTCAGAATGACAACTAATATGATAACATAAAATGAATTACCTTCTATAGTCAGAACTTCCTATAGTAAGCTTTTAGTTAATTTTAGATACCTATTTACTTGATTTACCTAAAAACCAGCAATAACATAGTGCATTATAAATTTTTGATGTGGAATACAAGAAAGAGTCAAAATTTGTTAAAATATATAGGGTATTTTATTTAAACCAAGTAACAATAAATATTTTGTTTTTGAGACACCTTATATATTTACCCATTCAGCAAATAATATTTATGTTGTTAAAGACGCATTTTGTTTTCATTTTTTTTTTTTTTTTTTTTTTTGTATCTTGTAAAGGGGGAAAGCTACTTCATAGAGTTTGGGACAGATAAGGGTGTTCTTTAACGCCAGATGTCACAAGTCAAAATTTTCAAATTAAACAAATAGGATGACTTCTTGAATTTGACTACTTTGACACTTATTATACTCATCGGCAAGTTGGTTAAGACCTCCTAAATGCGCCCAATTTTTATTATTGTTTGAATTGAGAAAAAAATAGAAATGTATTCATGTTACGAACTAAAAATGATTCACCTAATACACTATCAAATATCTTACCTTACTCTGAGTAGAAAATGCAGTTTTCTTTTGAGGTACTTCTACTTTTTTTCTTGCTACTGGGGCTGGTGGACCCATAACATTGCTTTTAGCAATATTATTACCATTTTGCAAGGTGTGTATTTTATTTCCCAGGTCATCTAAAGCAGGTCTTCTTACTGGTTGTAATGCATTCTTTGTGGTAGTAGCATTCTTTCCAATTAATCGTGAACTCAGGTTTTCTTGATTTGCCACACTATTGCTCAGATTGGAAATTATACGTGAAGCCATTTTTATTTCTGTAAATTTAATAAAATAAAACAATGGCATAAAAAATAAAATTAGTTTTATATATTATACATACCGTGTGCCTATTAAAGTTGGCATCATGTGGGAAACTTTGTTACTATTAATTCTACAAAATAAAAGTTATTCTTTATAAAAGTTCTGCATGTTCCAAAACCCAAAGTACAATTATCAGATATCAAATTGTGTCCATCTACAAGGCTTGGCCAAAAATGTAATTTTGGTTTAGTAGTAAAGTAACTATATTTTTGCTAATATCACAAATTGTTAATAAGGAAATCATGTCAAAATTACTTCTAAATATGCATCATTGTTCATTTAATTTTATTTTTCAGCGAAAATCAAGAAAATTTAAGTTTGTACATTAGTGCATTGTACATTATTCTTGTTTTAATAACACTTAATTAAAAAAATTTATTCAAAACTGTCCTATGACATTTATAATAATAAAATGTATTGCACTAATATACAAACCTAAATTTTCACCATTATCGCAGAAAAAAAAAACATTTTTTGTAAATAAACAAAATTGCATATTTAGAAGTAATTTTTAATTTTAAACATCTATTTTTTATAATAATTTTTGATATTAGCAAAAATACAGGTACTTTACTCTTAAGTGAACTTTAAATTTTTCGACAAACCTCATAGATGACTGATACAATTTGATATCTGATGGTTGTTTTTAGGTTTTAGACCAAGCACAACTTTTTACAAAGAATAATTTTCCTTCGTAAAAATCAATAATAAAAAAGTTTCCCATATGATGCCATCTTACATAGACACACTGTATGTTAAAAAATTTATTGTTTAAGTTTTAAAGTAAAATTCAAGCTTTTGGGTTTTAAGTTTGGTTCGGGATTTTGGGTTAAATTTTGCATACTTTATCTCAGAATATTCTACTCTTTGGCCCAGTGGGATAATTCAAACGGGTAATTTATGCCTCTGGATCATTAAATAAGTTTGTAAAATTTTACCTTTTTAAATGAAGTAGAGGGTATAAAATAAAACCAAAAAATCATGTTTGCAAGATATAAATCCCCTACATAAAGCTATTTCCTAGATATCAATCATTTCAGGGGACTTATCAGACACATAATATGCAGTACTAACAATTTGTAACATTTTAAAATGCATGTGGATATCATTTTTATTTTTGGGATAACCTATACTTTGGGATAATTTTGATAATAAATAAATAGTTTTTGTCATTCAGCATTATATTGTTTCAAAGTTTGGTATGTACAAGAGAGACAAAAAACAATTTGACTTTTCTCCTCGAATTATTTTTCTGAATTGAATTGCACAAATTAAATAGGATTTAATAAAGTATATTTATAACAGTTGTAAACAACTTAAAAAGTATTTAAATGTAGTTCTCATTAAGAACATAGTTTTTAATTTCATTTTATTGGATAAAAAGGATGGATCGGACAAAATTAAACAAATATTAATCTAATAACATTATCTAATCTACTTCTATTTTAAGTTATATGTTTAAATATTTTAATAACGACTTAATAAGGCTCCAATAAAAGGATAATTAGAGCATTTAAACATTTGAAACTTTCATGTAAGGTTTGGTTGTAATTTTTGTAACTAGAATATGAGTATATGTGGGTGTTCGAATATAAAATAATATACACTTCACACATGACACAAATAAAAAATTAAGTATTATACATTATTATGATCCCTCAAAATATGTAATGTATATGTAATAATTCTTTACATGAAATAACAATTGATGCTGCTACATTTCAGATTTACACTGGAGTCTTAGTGCAGATTATAATTATTTTAACAAGATAAATATAGTCCATGGATTTTAGGTAAAAGGTCTAGATTAATTTAAGGAGCCATAGCCCAATAAAAACTAGTATCGATTTTTTAAATAAACAATAACTGCAGTATTTGACTAAAATTTTTAAATTTATTTGAATGTGTATTATTTTGCTACCTATTTTAGTAATAGCTGAAATCGTTATCTTTTTTGCGTTTACAAAAAACATTACTTTTTTATAAAAGTTCTCAAGCCAAGCATGCAAATAACGAGAATGAACCTTCGATTTCATAATTAAACATAGTAAACTAACATTATAGTTTACTTACCTTGAATAAGCTTATAAAATAGTAAAATAAAATATTAAAATAGTTATTTTTTCGGTGACACAAATCACAAAAACACCAATACAATAATCATTCGCCACCAACTAAACAACTAATCCGGCCATCTTCGGAAAACGGTTAATTTGATTTTGTGTTCTTTCTCTCTTACGCACAACGCAGTTGAAAGTGAAGCAAAATGCTGTGTAAATACGAAGGTATTTAAATCCAATGTTGGCTTCTCATTGGTCGACGCGTTTAATTTGACATGTCCAGCTGATGGAGTTTTCAAGATTGTCGGGTCATTTGAATATAAAAGTCTACACTGCTCAACACTAACATTAATTACATATTTTCTTTTGATTTAGGGTCGCAGTTATTCGGAGATGGAAATTCGAGATATTTGTGCTGTTGTATTAAGAGGTAAGAAACTTAATATTTTGTTGTATAATAGCTTTGAAAAAGTTAAAATTTTGTATATAACTGGAAAACAGTAAGTTAACGTTTTCCAAGTACAAGAAGGAAGCATAACTTTTGGGCTTGATTCTTTTTGTATTGTATATATATATTTTTATTCATTTTTCTACTTTATATTTATAACTTAAAAAAATATCGATAAAAGGTAAAAGTTTATTATTAACTAATATAACTAAATTCAGTGCCGTTCCTGGGTTTTGTGTCACTCCGTGCAGAAAGAGGAAAAACCACCCCCACAGGTTCAAAAATGTTCGAAGAGCAAAAAAAATGAAGTGCAAAAACAAAAGATCCCCAGGTCCCACTTTTTATATGGCGCCCCCAGTAGGTACTCGCGAAAAATTAAGTATTGGTCCGCCCCCAGTGCTCGCGAAAAAGGAAGTATGTGGCGCAAAACTGCAAAAAAAACAGGTCACTATTTTCAATGCCGCCCTCCACTGGTCACCCCCTACCCCATTTCAAAAATTTATAATAAAGGCCTTTCTTTGCTAAAATGCGGCAAATAAGCCCTTTATTTCCCAAAATGCCGCCCCGTGCAAGTGCTCCTGCTGCACCCCCGCCAGGAACGGCCCTGACTATATTAGCTGTTTTCAGGGAATGAGAGCGATTTTTGAAACTTATTTACTAATTTTAAGGAAACAAGCATTTATATTATTATTGATAATTAACTAAAAACGTGAATTAACTAAGAACCTAGATAAAATTAGCTTTTTAGCCAACCGCAAAACGAGCTACTATCTGAAACAAGATTTAAATGTTGCCGACGAGGACGCTAACAGTCCCGTTACAAAGTCGTCTGATGTACCAACCAATAGTACCAACTACACTAGCGGAAAAATTAAAGGATACAAGACTTCAATATTTCGGATTTAAAAAAATAATGCTTCCAAAAAAAAAAAAATTTAATTTTTATTCTTTTTTTTATTTTTTTATTTTTGATATTAATTAATTAAATTAACTTGCGCGGTAGACGTTGCTTGGAAAAATTTTTCACTCCAGGATCTTAAAACTAGAAATTTTAAGCTTTAAAATGCTGTTTTTATTTCAGTACGATAATTTTTAAGCTTTTTAAGCAAAATATAGCCACTTAAAAAACGTCAAGAAATAAGTTTTTTTATCCTTTTTTTTTCGCTAGTGTATAATGTTCTTTATCATTAAACACGGATTCTATTTTTTAAGGCTGTCTTAATAAATAATTTCAAACACCTAGCACTGGCTTAGGAAATATTTCTAAATTACTATATCTTATCTAAAAGCTGGGACATGGGACCCACACCAAATTTATACCGGATGCTGGTGGCCCTAAGAGGAACACCTTAGTAAAGAAAGTTTTAATTTTTAAATTTGCGAAAAAGGTTAATTTTTGAATTACCCCCTCCCCAGAAAAAAATCAAGTTTCAAAAGCAAATCTCTTTTTTGTATTTTTTTCGTATACTACATAAAATTTTCTCAAAATATTTTTAATTTTGAAAAAATACCTAAGTATATATTTTTGGGGAGAGGGGTAATCCTAAAAATCAACTTTTTTCGCAAATTTTAAAATTAAAGTTTCTTTACCAAAGTTATTTGCTTTATCCAAGCTATCACTACAGCGAAAGGGTGAAAGACTCAAGTTTAGTTGTATTAATCACCACAATATTTTAAAACTTTTAGAACAACTTGGCGAACTTTCTGCATCGCTTGTTGGACCTCCTGGACCTCCCGGAGTATCGAAACCTGGTAGGCCAGGTTCTCCCGGTATTCCAGGACCGCCAGGTTTGTATTTGTTTTTATAGAGGTAATAATTCTATAGGCTTTTAAAAAATATCACTAATTTAGGAAACACATAATTTCAGATTAGTCGACAATTTTTAATTTTTGAGATTGAATAAGTTTATCTCTATTGTGTATGTGTAATATGTGTATTAGGATTAATAACTTACTTACTCACAAAAATATATTTTTTAGGAAACCCCGGACAACCCGGCTTGCCTGGAGAAAGAGGCTTTATGGGACTTCCTGGAGCTGCTGGACCTCCCGGTTCCATAGGCATGCCAGGCGAGAAAGGCGAAAAGGGAGACAGGGGATCAGAAGGAGTAGGCGTAGAAGGTCCTATTGGCCCGCGGGGATTGCCAGGTAAAGTATATTTTTATTCAGAATTGGTATGATAGACCAACAGAATTAAATAATCCTATATCAATAATTTTTATTTTTAAACTTACGATAAGAGTTATTGTGAAGATTTATGCGTATTGTTTCATGCGTTTTAAAAGAGATACGTACTTAATTTTTTTTGGGGTTTACCATAATTTAAAAAATGTATTAGAGGTATTTCCAAATTAAAATTGTATCAGGTGGTGCGTCGCCGAGCGGAACATAGGAATCCCATGTAAATTTCAAGGGGTTCCCCTGTACACTTTACAAAAAAATGTAAGATAACTTTTCGTAGAGGTCGATATGAGAAACCCTCGTGCCAAGTTTCAAAAAATGTTAATAAGCGAATCTTGAATTATTCAATTAAATGTAAATGCAAAATTACCAAATTTTCGGTTAAGGTAAAAGCAAACAAGCACCTGTAAAATGAATGTTGTCACCAACATTACGAAAAGTGTTAATCATCGCCTTCTAGAAGTTAGAATTGTACTAACGGATAAAATAGTGCAATTCAAAACATCTAGAAGCATAGGTGCAATTTGGGGGCTAGTTGGCTTAGCCCCCAAAAAGAAAATTAGACAAAATTAGCCCCCAAAATTCCCAGTATCCAAACCGAAAGTTATGTGACTAAAGCCTAAAAGCGATAAGACAAAGCGATTTTTATGTCAATAGTGCCACTTTTACCTAACTATAGGTCATTTTTGTGGCAGTAATGACAAATAAATCCCTTTATCTTTCCCTATTTTTTTTGCAAAGTCTCGAAGCTTGCCTCATACCTTTCGGGACTACCAAGACTCCAGTCCCCCTAAAAACCGAAGCAAATTGCGCTTATGTCTAGAAGGTGGTGATGTTAAATCAGTGACAGTCAGTATTTGAGAGAAAATTATGTGTTATTCTATCGAAAAATGCTGGTGGCTGCTGTCTGTTTGGTTTAACCTGAACCAAAAATTTGTGAATTTTCCAATTACATTTAATTAAATAATTTAAGATTAGCTTATTACCATTTTTTGAAACTTGGCATGGCAAGAGTGTTTGTCAGGTGGTTCTTCAAAAAGTTATCTTACATTTTTTCTGTAAAATGTACAGGGTAGCCAATAATTAACCCCCTTAAAATTTAGATGGGATTTCCTCTATTATCTGCTCGGCGACGAACCACGCGGTATAGTCCTTTATTTACCAGAAGTTGATAAGAAAACTAGTAGAACGTCATTTTGTCACTTGTTTTTAGTGTATAATACTTACGGAAATGTACAAAATATATAAAAACATTAAAAAACTTAAAATAGAATGAGCATAATAAAAATATCTTTATTGGACAAAATTATACCTTCAAACCAAAACAATTTTCGTTTTTTTTTTCATACAACTTATTTAGTGTTCCACAGAAACTTGTAAGATATAATTACAAAAAATAAATATATAGTAACACAAAGTATTTTTTGTTACTTAGTATTTTTTGGATTTGGTGGTAATGTTTGCTCTAATTTAGTTTTAAATCATTTTAGGTCCTCCTGGAAGTCCCGGAGAAGGATTACCGGGTAGAGCTGGCGAGCGAGGCGAACCTGGTCCACCAGGTAATAAAAGTTTACACCGCTGAAATAAAAATATGTATATTAGTTAAATTAACGATTAGGTTTAATATTACTAGCTAAAGTTGTCTCTCTTATAATATACCCAAAGATATAGGATATTATTCCTTTTTTTTCATAATATGATAAAAATTATAATATGCTCTTATATTTGCCTTTTCTTTTCAAACGCTATTTATAAATATATTGTATGTTTTTAAGGCACACCAGGACATCAAGGTTTACCAGGACCGCAAGGTTCACCAGGATATTGTGAATTTTGTAACAATTATGCCCAAAACTACCAACAAATGTATGCAGCCTATGTAGCAGCAAGAAATGGCGGAAATAACAAGGGTCCATAAAAAAACTCATCTGACTACTTTTGTAAACAAAATATGTTTAACTGTAATGCCGACTTTACACGTGCCAAAGTAGCTTAAGCAAGTAATAAAAAATATGTATTTCTATTTATCTACTTGCGCCAAGTAGCTACTAAATTTAGTAGTTTAAATGTTGCTTGTAGTATCTAAATTTAGTTACTTGTGTTAGCAACGTAATTGCCAGTGATACTTAACACGTATAAAGTACGCTTAAAGCTTACTTAAATAATAAAGTAGGTATTAATAAAATATATAAAAAAATAAGGAAAATCATGAAGAAAAACTTAAGTTAAACAAAATATTGCGCCCTCGTTTGCGAAAATTGGCGTTTTATTTTCCTTTTTAGTAGATATATACCCACAAATATGGACCTAAATTATGTAATAATAATGTTTATATAGTTTAACAATAAAATTGTTGATATTTAAATAAGTATTTTATTTAATGTTGATACGGTGCTACTATCATAAGCTAACAACTATTCCCACGACTGCCGATTTAATTTAAGCCAAATCCTCGGTTAAAAAAAGTAAGAGATTTAACAAATATTACTTAGTAATTAAGACTCCTAAAAAATGATGACTTGAGCTTAACTTAGTAAAAGATAGCTTTCACTAAATATTTATATACAATATGAGCAACGCTGTTTGGTTCATCGGCAAGCAATAGAATAACAAAACAAGCACTATTAGTCACGCATGTTTACATGCCGGGATTTAGTTAGATTGTCTTTTTTGCTCACATTGCCTATATGTTATGTTATTTAACTGAACCTGTATATTTATTTTCATATAAATCATGATTTCCAGCATAATATGCCTTCTCCAAACGTATGGGACTTGCTGGTTAGTTCTGGTTAGTTGTATATATTATACATTCTTATACTAAAATGTAAATTACTATAAGAAAAATAAATAAACGAAAAGATATTTTATTTATGATATCTACCCTAAAATAAATAAAGAGGGGGTTACGTAAAATCAAATTGTTCTTTTAAATGCGTGTTTTTTTAAATTTTATTTTATTTAAAACATAATATTTACAAAGTTAATTTACTATAAAATATAGGTTTCTTGCAATATATGATATAAGTATTCCCTAAAAGCTCCTTTGTTTGTTAATTAACATACTTTTTATTCGGCAGTTACCTGAGACTGATAAAGGTTAGTTTTATATTTCCTTGAATTCATCATATGTAAATGGGTAAATTAGGTTGCAATAAGGAGTTTGCAACCATAATAGTCAACACATTTTAGAGGATCTTTAAAATTAAAATACACAGTTTCAAAAGTGTAACACTATTTTTACTCTGCGTTTTATTATTTATATAAATATAACATATTTTAATCATTTTTTTTTAATTTATAAATAGAAAGTGAATAAGTAAACCTTGTGAGATACTCTAATAATGACATGTTTGGAAAAATAAACAATTTATTTGTGTATAAAAAACTGTTTTTTAAACACATTTTTTATTGGGTTGTCTTTAAAAAAATTGTGATAATATATGAAGTAAAACTCAACTATATAGTGCTTAAGATTTTCATGGTCTTTTATATTTACATTTTGTTTTAACTACTTTTGTACCTGTGCTTCCTACAAATTTTCGTTTGAAAATAGGTGTTTTTCTCAAACGTAAATAAACAGATTTTAGGTTTTAGGATTAGCAGTGTATTAAATTTCAAATATTTTTACGCCTGATGATTATGCAACGTGTAAATTAAGATGTATAAGAAACTGCCTACTTTCCCATAATCTTTGATTTTTTTCTTGCAGTGTGCGGGTAAAGGGAGTTTTTGACATATAATTGTCAAATAGAAGTAAGAAAATGGCGAAGTATAATTTGTTTCTTATTTAAGTGCAATTTATTTTAATTTCTTATGTGCAGTGAGTGTCTTACTGACCTAATTTTAGGAAAATAAAATAACATTTGGTAAGCCCTTTTTCGTTTAATTTATTAAATCTTAGTTACTAGTGATTTAAACCCAAATCTTGTAATCGTTGGTGTTGTAATATATTAAATTGTTTTGAAAAAAAACTTTTTGTTTGTCTCTATGTTATGACCTAATTATTTTATAATTTACAGCAATGCAGGGACAAGAGGGTATGCCCGGGTCTTCGGACCATAGACTAGCACTTATACATGAAATGAGCGCCCATAACTTTGACCTTATTAGATTTGCTTCCTACAGAACTGCTACAAAATTAAGATTTATACAAAAAAGTTAGTTGTAAGTATTCCTGTATTAATAGGGTTTTTAACTACAATTATGGTAACAGAAGGTTTGAACTAGACTAAAATTTTATGTAGGACAAAATTTTGTATTATATTTGTTGTTATTCAAGTCCTGATATTAAGTTCCTACCTAGTTAGGCAGTAGTTGTAAATGTATCCCTAACTTAAATTTTATTGTAAGTGCTTAATTATAATATATGTAAGTTGTGCTGGTCAAGTATAATAAAGCAAAATAATATTGTCAGTCCCAGATTTTCTATTTTTTATTGCATCTAAATTTCAAATAATAACAGGAATTTGTATAAAATTGTTTTCATTAATAATAGAGATAATTTTGGTAATTTTCTAGAAACCGGCGGCAACTCCGATTTTGACGAAATTTGGTATACGGGGTTTTTGGGGCGCTGATCACGAATCTGAAAGAATTATTTGGCGGAAATGTTTCGTTCTCGAGATATCCATCATCAAAGTTCAAATTTGAACCAAGCTTATTTTCACTATATTCCCCTTCTTTTTGCACACAATTCTTTATTTAAAGCTAAACTGTCACACAATATTTGATTTTCACCCTTTAAAACCCCGTTTTTCTACGTTTTTACATTATTTTGGCATTAAATTGGGTGGCTTTTCTTTGATAATGCGGCAACCATACATACACATAGGGCTTCATGGCATACTAGGATTAAAATGATTCAAAGTATAGCTATGCAATTTAATGCAAAAATAATGTAAATACGTAAAAAAACGGGGTTTTAAGAGGTGAAAATCAAATATTGTGTGCCACTTTAGCTTTAAATCAAGAATTGTGTGCAACAAGAAGGGGAATTCAGTAAAAATAAGGTTAGTTCAAATTTGAACTTTGATGATGGATATCTCGAGAACGAAACGTTTCCGCCAAATAATTCTTTCAGATTCGTGATCAGCGCCCCAAAAAATTATGTATACCAAATTTCGTCAAAATCGGAGTTGCCGCCGGTTTCTAGAAAATTACCAGAATTTTTAATAATAGGGCTAATACAAGATTTAAATTTGTAGAGCCACTCTTACAATGACACTTTAATTGATAATTTTTGCCTATGGTTTTAATTAAAGTACTAAAAATACAAATCATTTTTTAACCACAACCTAAAGATAACACCATATTGTACAAGTGGCCATACAAACCAAACCGACCAGAGTTGGGTTGAATACTGACATCCTGAATTTGTTTATGAATCTTGAATACTGTAGTTAAATAAGTATTTAAGTACCAAGGGTTCGAATACCAAGTAAGAACAATATTTGAATAGGTGTAAAGTATTAAAATGAACATTGGTATCAAAAAATTAAACTTACATAGTTTTAACTAAAATTCCAGATATTGGATGCCCATTTAATTCTAAAAACTATCGATCAACAATCTTCTTTACCTTGTAACTTTTTTTTATCTTATTGTAGATTTAAACTTTCTTCCCCCTAAATACATGCATACTTTAATTGGGAATACCGCAGTTTTGGTTTTATAACAGGATTAAAACACTAGGTAAATGATGGCAGGTGGCAATGCGTTGTCGAAAATCTAAATTAATTTGTAATTACCGGCGATTTTACTTATTTTATCGTTAGATACCGCCGTCCGGCGGCAATTTTTATTGAAGAATAAAAACCGCCGAATAATAGTTAACCTAACCTTAATAATTATTCACTTTGCCGTGCCGTAAGTGTTTAGTTTTCTTGTGGTTTTATTGTTTATTATTATATTTTTTAATAAGCAATAAACAAAAATTCCAGCTCTGAGGACTTTAGGACAAGTAAATAAGTAAGTAATACCAGATATGAAATAAAAGTACATACATAACATGGTGTAATAAAATAAACTTTTATTTATTATATTTATTGTCTTTTCTTTTTTTTTTTTGCACTTAATCCAATTATGGTATTACCTCGACCTTGTGGTCTACCTCTTTTTCTTATGGCCCATGGAAATTTAATATTAATTAATTAAATATAAATGAATAAACTAATATTTTCATATTCTTCTTCTTCTTCTATTTTAATAATATTTTTATATTATTATGTGTAAGGATAATAAAAGGGACATTTTCTTGTCTGAGACTTTTATTAAAAATTTCCCTTATCTTGTAGCTTTGTTTCTTTTTCTTTTTTAAGATTTTAAGAATTTTTTACTCTAAATACATGCATTCTTCAACTGGTAATACTTTAGTTTTGGGTCTATGAAACGATCAATTTTTTTCCCCTAAAATACTCCTGTATTCTGTTTTCTCAAAAAAATACATTCTTTTTTGAATACCTATTAAGAGCTTTGACAAAATCTTTGTAGTTGTCAAATGTGTGTTCCAGTTTCATTTCTGTTTATTGATCATTAAAAAAATATAATATTACTCAATAAAACCACAAAAACGCTTATGGCACAGCAAGATGAATAATTATTTAAGACAGGTCAACTATTATTCGGCGGTTTTTATTAGTTTTTATAAGCATTGCCTCCGGACGGCGGTATCTACCGATAAAATAAGTAGAACCTGCCGGTAATAACAAATTAATTACATTTTCGACGGCTGTCACATACGTAAATAGATAAAACCGCCAGATTTCTTCTTATAATTGAGGAATGCTGCCGGCGGTCGTTTAGCTAGTGCCATATTAGAAATAAAATCAGTTTTCTCTTAATTTAATTTTACTTTTTAGTTGTTTGTGTGTGCTCTGTACAAGACAAAATATGTTTTACGACGTGAATTTTGTTTCTATAAAGCTGTTTTTTTATCTTTTTGACATCCCACGAAGGCCTATGCCTAAATACGAGAGTACCGTGGGTGTCGGGTTATTAGGTGTTTAACCAGTCGTTCCCCAAACTTCTCGTCAAATAAGTTTGATCAAATATTTGGTACAATTTGTTTAAAAACGGAAGTATAAAACAAGAAATTATTTTACAAACTTCTTTGAAGCAAATATCAAGGTTAACAACTAATGGGATTGTTTCCTCATAAAAGTAAAAAACATGACACACTTATAAAATAACTATAACAAAAGTTAAAGGCTGTCTTTAAAATCTTTAAATAGCACACAATCTAAATAAACATGCTACAAAAAACGCCGCCACTCACGATAAATTTTAGGTTAAGTAGTTGCTAACTGTCAATTTTTAATCCGTGAGGTTGGTAAATCTGTATCAAATAGGATGTGATCTAAACCTCCAAACAAATTTGACAAGGCAACATTGAATTTCTTTGTTATCCAATTTTCTATTTTACATTATCAAATTTCTTCAAGGTGAACTTGCTCCAACTTATTTGACAAGAAGTTCGTTCTCACTTTGTTCGTTCTTTTATCCCTAGAGTTTCTGGATTGTGGAACCTGCTGCCCGCGGAGGTCTTTCCTTCCCCCAAATTTTCAAGTATTTAAGTCCCGTACCAACAAACTCCCTCTTACCTCGCTTAAGACACCCATGGTACGTTAGTATTTAGGTTTTAAGCCTTCGTGGTTTGTCCAAAGATAAAAAAAAAGTTTGATAAGTGTAAAACCAGCTTAAGAAGCAAAAGCATTTGTTATACATTTTAAACTTTCCTAAAAAAACAAAAAATTGTAAGTCTATTCGTGCTACTGTAAAGTCCATCTGTGGACAGACTGTACAGCATTTTCATCATTTTGCCAAGATTAGGGAAGAACTAATTTGAGCACATTTTCCAGGATTTTTTTAGCCTACTTATCAACCGACAGTGCATTATTTATGTAATATATAGCCAAACAGGTGGCATGCTCCGCTATATGTGCCGTCGTCGACATTTTTATAGTGCTGTTTTTTGTTGGCATAATTTTGTAATTTATCAAGCAAATTTTTTTAAGTTTTAAAAGTAATCATTTTATTAAACCAGGAGTTTTCTTTATATCTATTTATAGTAGACTTTCTTATAAAGCTATTTAATAAAATAACCATATTTGAATTTACAGGGTGATTCTTAACCTATTTTTATTTATTTATTTATTTATTTATTTATTTATTTACTTATTTATTTATGAATTTACAAACCCTACAATTATAAATTTACAAAAACCTGCTCAACAGAGAATCCAATTACATAGCACGTACAATTTTTATACATATGTATATATTTAATAAGATAAGACAATAAAACAAAACGATAAAATAACAAACAACGTACAAGCTAATACATAAAACAGTAGAAAAAAGTAAACATACCTCCAAAGTAATCTTCCAGAACCTGGCTAAGAATAGTTCTAAACGAACCAAGATTTACAGCAAAGATATTGCAATGAGCCTGGATTTTATTATAACCAGTGCACATTCTATACAATGGAGAATTTAGAAGGTGATTCTTTGCAACTCCCTGCTGATAAAAGGTGTTGGAACATCTGGAGGCACATGCAATGGAATAAGTGAGAAAAGTGCTGGATCGTCTTTTTCTTAATGCAAAATCTTGTACAGATAAAGAAGAGCATGCACATTTCTTCTTACATATATGCATAAACTCATTGCTAAAAAGAAACAATAACTAATAATGCTAAAAGTTGGTAAAATATTTTTACTTGCGTAGAAAATTAATTATTTTAAATAAAAAAAAATGTGTTAATTCTAAGCACAAATAATGAAAAGAAAGATCATAAACAATTTTTAGTTACAGAATAATGAGCTAATATTTTTTATCTTTGTGAAAAGCAATAAACACGTTACGATGATGTTTGGTATGCTTATTAGTACTTTACTATTAGTTGTGGTTTTTGTAAGTGGATTTTTACTGGAGTTAAAATTATCACTTATAATTATTATACTAAATTATTTCTGACACAAAACATAGGTTACTATCTTGATTTCCATTACAAGTCATTATTTGTCTTCAGAATTCAGGGTCTTTTTTTAAATAACGATTATCTCCTTAACTAAAAATAGTTAACTAACTTTTATCCATTATTAGTAATAATAATAATAATAATTCCTTTATTGTCATAAATACATTCAATTCTGAACATTGATAATGTCATAAGTTTTAGGTAAAGAGTAAAAATAATTTGACAAACAAGCCTTAATACACCTAAATCATAAATTTTAAAAATCATACTTTAAAAAGCATAAAATTAAAAAAATAAAATGTAATATACAATAAAAAGAAGCAACTTTTTTAAAAACAAACGTAAACACTAACAATAATTATCCAGTTAAAATAATAAAGCACAATATGGGTTAAAAAAATAACAATTTTAAAGAAACTAACAAACAAAACACACTTAAAAAAGTTAAAATAAATAAAATTAAAAACCCCTCGTTATCATGTTCTGAGAGACATCCCCATTGGTGACAAACATATGAGGATTACTCCTTACGAAGACACAACAAACATAAATGAACAAAGATGGAACAGTCATCATACTCAGCAATTTAAACTTACCCCGGCATGATTCATTAAACTTCATATGGAAAACAACTCTAACAATCTTCTTCTGAGCAACAAAATTGTTGTAATTGTTTGACCTTGGTAATAATTCACAAGTTATGCCTATAGGTTAAGAATCACTCTGTATAGTTAAAACTTAAGATTTTTTTAAAGATGGGACTGACATAGTGTTCTTAAGACGTTACAGACAGACCCGAATAAATAATGGTATTTTATTTTAAGCTGTTTTACCAACATAGTTTCATTGCCCAACTCGCAAGTCTTAAAATTAGTAAATACTTTTTTATACTTATATTTTTTTTTCTTGGGACAATCCACTAAGGCTAGAAGCGTAAATACTAATGTACCATGGCTTTCTTAAGCAAGCTAAGCGAGTTTGTTGACATTGGACTTAAATACTTAAAGATTTGGGGAAAACAATTACTTTCGCGGGCAGCTGGTTTCACATTATAGAAACTCTAGGTATAAAAGTGGAAAGTTTGGGGCTTGTCCAGTTTGACCGTATAGGAATGCATATGTGCGGCACGACCACTAGTTTCTCTGTTGGGAACCGTGAGTGGAGGAATTACACTGGACAATTCTTCAGAGCATAAGCCATGAAATTGTCTATAAGAACGCGATAAATCTCCCCATGGGCGAGAGAAGGAAATTTGTATGACAAGTCCAATTTTTTTGTAATGGCTTAAGTAATTGACTAGTGCCGAAGCCTTTAAAAATCGTAAGAAGTGAAAAAAATATATAGTAGAATTGAAAAACGTAGAGAAAAAACAATAATTAAATAAAAAATAAATTACAGGAAATTTAAGGTCGGGAAGGGGGAAAGGGGGGATTAAGTGAAAAATACGGTTTTTCTCGATTTTCGCCAAAAGTCCCATGAATAAAAGTTAAATAGCAAAGTTATAGGCAATAAAAAAATATACAACTATTGTATTTACGTTTTTTTACATAACCTCAAAATTTAGGTGAAAAATTCAAATATCCAAGTTTTTGGTTTTTCCAAAAATAAATTATTTTTACAAAATTTGGTGGAAACGTACCCTTGGATGTCCCAAATACACTGTAATTTTTTTGGTTTGAAATATTAATTTTTTCTATTTTTAATCGAAGATTCACGTGTCAAAATATCGGCATTTTTTAAAAAGTAGATGGTCGTTTTGTGCGTTAAAATTTCTACTTTCTAATGGTGTAAAAAATATACATTATAATGGTAAATGTTGTCAGGAAATGCAAAAATCTCGGATTCGATTTTTTAAAATCATTATTAGGCCAGGGTCGATAATTTTTAAAGCCAAAAATAAAAAATATAGAATGATATAACCCATTGAAAAATGTAGAGAAAAATATGAAAAATAAAGGAACAAATAAATTACAGGCGATCTGACATCGAGAAGTGGAAGGGGTGAGGTTTTAAGGGTAAAAACGGTTTTCCGGCAAAACTTCTAGTCCTATAGAAATTCATTTTTTGAAAAAGTTACCGTGGTAAGCCTATTTTTTTACATCATCGAAAAGTAGAAATTTTAACGAACAAAATTCCAACGACTTTTTGAAAAACCAGATATTTTGACACGTGAATTTTCGATTGAAAATAAGGACGCGTTTTCGATTTTAAGTCAAAATAGGCTGTAAAAATAAATATTTTAATTTCAAAAAATTACGGTGTGTTTGTGACATACTAAGGTAAGTTCTCACCAAATGTATTTTTTTCTTTTTTCTATAAAATGAAAAAATAAAAACCAAAAACTTGGTTATTTAAAATTTTCACATAAATTTTGAGGTTATGTAAAAAAGTGTAAATACAAAAGTTAGATCCCTTCCTTCACTACCTAAAACATTGCCATTTAACTTTTTTCATAGGACTTGCAGTTTTGCCGGAAATTGATAAAAACATTTTTTCCCCTTAAACCCCCCTATCTCAGCCCTTCCCGACCCAGATCGCCTGGAATTTATTTTTCCTTTTATTTTTGTTATATTTTCTGCCTTTTACAGTGGCTTTCATCCTACTATATTTTTTTCGTTTCCAAAATTATCTACCCTGGTCTATGAATAAAGATTATTTTACATTAGTTTTGTTTTTAATTTTTGTATAAAGCCAATCAATAATCAATACTTACTATTTATTTTTAGTACATGCAGTTGATATTTGGAATGTGATCGAAGCATTTCGAGATCAAGGTTTACATGCATTAGAACCATCATCTGAATTAAGTGTAGCTAGGTTGGAAACTCTTTTGTGCTCCTTATACCATAGTTTAAATAAGAGAGCCCCACCTACTCAGCAGGCTCATGTTGATGTTTGCTCTAGCCTTTTACTTAACTGGTTGTTAGCAGCTTATGCCACTGTGTAAGTTCTTAAAATTGTTTACAAATAGGTGTGTAATTATCAAGTGCGTCCCTTTCATAACCATACCTACATAACTTACTTTTTTAAATCAAAACATTAAAACATCTACATATCTCTCTACTAATCCATTGTTAGTGTCAGTGTGTTAAAAAGTAAAAATACTTGACAGGTTAAAGTGATTTTTCAAAATGTAATAATCAACGGTTTTAAAAAATTTAATACTATTGTTCCAAAACACCTCGTATAAAAACACGTGCCTTCGTTTTTATACCTTTATTAACAATGTAACGTAACTATGGTTACAATAAGGGCAAAATCTTAAATTGTCACTGTCTCGAAGTTTACAGCACAAAAGTCGAATCGGTACTAACTAACTCGAAGTTTCCCGTCGCCCTTTTATAGTATGGTGGAAGAGTAAAGAATGATCTAGAATATTCGAGAAATATCGTGAAAATTCCATAGTACATGATGGCATAAAAGTTATTAAGGGATAATTCGGGCGTTTTCGGAAACCTTCGAAAGTGATGAAAGAACTTGGAAAAATTAAGGTAAATTATTTAAATAAATTAACAAACTAAATTAAATGATCCTAACTCTCTAAAATTCTATAACCTAAACACATTTTTTGAAAGTCTGTAACATTGCCCCCTTCCAAGTTTTGATCGTCTCGATCAAGTATCTTCACTGTCTTGATAACGGCTTAGCCTTTCTAGATGTACTACTTTCATCTTTGCCTGTGGACTCTTCTGTATACGGTACACCAAATCATTAAGCCGTGTCACCACTTTATATGGTCCCTCCCATGACTTCTGTAGTTTCGGTGAACGCCCCTTGGTTCTTCTTGGATTGTATAACCAAACTTTTTCACCGACGACAAATCCCTGATGGTTAGCTTTTAAGTCATAGCGGGATTTCATACGGTCACTTCCTTTTTGTAACTTGGTACGCACCTCTTCATGTATCCTCTGTAGCTGTTTACTTAGTTGACTTACATAGTCTTCTGCTGGTTCTTCATTGGTGGAAGGTCGTCCTGTAAGCAAGTCAACTGGAAGGCATATTTCCGCTCCGAAAATGATTTTAGCAGGTGTTTCGCCAGTAGTTTCGTGAATTGCGGAGCGGTATGCTAATAAAAACGGCTGTATACAATTATCCCAGTCACTTTGTTGGTCATTTACTTTAATTTTCAGGTAGTTATCAAGTGTTCTGTTAAACCGCTCTACCATACCATCGGACTGGGGATGAAGAGGTGTTGTTCTTGTTTTATGGATTCCCAGGAGATTACAAAGGTTCTTGAAAAGATCGGACTCAAAGTTTCTGCCTTGATCGGAATGTATTTCTCTAGGAACTCCATAGCGACAAATCCATTGTTGAAATAATACATCGGCAATAGTTATAGCTTCTTGATTTGGGATTGGGTAGACTTCTGGCCATTTACTGAAGTAATCCATCGCTACCAAGATATAGCGATTCCCTGATTTACTAACTGGAAATGGCCCTGCTATGTCTATGGCAATTCTTTCAAAAGGTGCCCCTACATTGTATTGCTTCATCTTGCCATGGCTTCGTGTTTTGGGTCCCTTGCTGGAAGCGCAGTCCTTACACCTTCTGCACCAGTCTTTTACGTCTGCACGGCTTCCCAGCCAGTAGAACCTTTCTCGAACCTTTTCAAGAGTCTTCATAACTCCGAAATGGCCACCTCCTACACCATTATGCAAGGCTTGCAATACTTCAGGGATCCTTTTGGTTGGTAGGATTATCTGATGTTTATGGGTTTTGCCGTCAGAACTTTCCCAGACCCTTTGTAATAGGCCATCTTTAATAATCAAAGAGTCCCATATGGCCCAGTACCCTTTATGTCTTGGAGACTTGGAGGCTATTTTCTGATATGGTGGTCTTTCCAAATTTTCTGTCTTAAGTTTGATAATGTCTCCAAGATCGGGATCTTCTAGTTGTTCTTTGGCCAAGATCTTAGGATCCCATTCTTGAGAGCACTGGAGACGTGTTCTTCGGCAGTGAAATTCATCAGGATCTTCATGTTCTTCTCGTCTGCTGCAGTGTTTACAATCATCCGGGCAAGGTCGTCTTGATAAAGCGTCAGCATTCTTATGGTTCAGTCCTTTTCGATGTTCGATTTTAAAGTCGTATTCTTGAATACGTTGCAGCCATCGGGCTATCTGACCTTCAGGGTTCTTGAACTGAAGCAACCATTTAAGTGATGCATGATCCGTTCTTAGGTGGAATTTCTGGCCATACAGGTATTTATGAAAATGCTCCAAAGATTTGACAATAGCTAAAAGTTCTTTTCTAGTGACACAATAATTTCTTTCAGGTTTGGACAGAACTTTGCTAAAATAGGCTATAACTTTTTCTTGGCCATCTTGAATCTGTGACAAAATTCCACCAATAGCAGTGTTGCTTGCATCAGTGTCCACAATAAATGTTTGATTTGGTTGTGGATATGACAACACCGGGGGATTGCACAGGGCTTTCTTTAGGTGTATAAAAGCTGCTTGACAATCTTCAGTCCATACGTAGCTGTTGTTGTTTTCCGTAAGATGATGTAATGGTCTTGCAATATCGGCAAACCCATGTATGAACCGTCTGTAATAGGTACACAATCCCAGAAAACTTCTAATTTCATGCTTGTTCTTTGGTACAGGCCAGTTCTGGATAGCTTCAGTCTTCTCTGGATCAGTTTTTACTCCTTCTTCTGTAATTATATGCCCCAGGTACTTGACTTCTTTCTGGAACAGGTGACATTTCTTTGGGCTAAGCTTCAGCTGGGCGGATCTAAGCTTTTGAAAAACCTCTTCAACATTTTTGAGGTGGTCATCAAATGTTTTTCCAAGAATTATTATGTCATCAAGGTATACTAAGCATGTTTTCCAAGTTAGTCCCCGTAGTGTTAACTCCATCAAACGTTCAAATGTAGCAGGGGCATTGCATAATCCAAAGGGCATAACATTAAATTGCCACAGTCCGGTCCCGGTCGAGAAAGCAGATTTTTCCTTATCTTCCGGATGAAGTTCTACTTGCCAATAACCACTTTTTAAGTCTAATGTGGAAAACCATTTTGACCCCGTTAGTGTGTCTAGGGTATCGTCAATTCTTGGTAGTGGAAAACTGTCTTTCTTCGTGACGTCATTCAGTCTTCTGAAGTCAACACAAAATCTGGTGGAACCATCTTTCTTCTTGACTAGGACTACAGGAGATGACCATGGGCTCTGGGATGGTTCTATGATGCCTTGATTTTGCATATCCTCAAGTAACTTTTCAACTTCTTCTTTCTTGGCTAAAGGAATTCTTCTGGGTGGTTGTTTTATCGGTGATGCGTCTCCAGTGTTTATTCGATGTTGAACTACACTGGTTTTACCCAAATCTTTTTCGGATAAAGAGAAAACATCTTGATTTCTTCTTAAAAGTTCTTCCAGCATAGATACTTGGACTGGGTCTAACAAGGATTTTGATGAAATCACCAGGTCTTGTAGAGCCTCAGGTAGTTTACGTGTGGAGACTCCTGCAGGTGTGGTACATGGATGGGTAACTACCATAGCAGCAGGTTGACAGGTACCGACTTTGTCACCCATTTTGACCTGTTGAGGGAAATCTTTCAGGTTCATCATTCTGACAAATACCATATTTTCTTTGGTTTGCGCCAGAGTTCTTGCTGGTAGAATTCCTTTAGCGTATAAGGGACAATTTTCTAATGGTTCGACTAACACGATTTCACCTTCTTCTGAATCTTCAAACCTTGCTTGTATGATGCTTTCTGAGTTTGGCGGTAGAATAACATCTTCCGTGAGGACTACTTCTCGAATCGATGTTTCACTGCTTCGTGGTAGTCTCATTACAATCTCTTCTTTATTGGTTCGTAGTACCCGTTGTGGAAGGTCTAGTATAAACTTCTGATTTTCCATAATGTCAAGGCCAAGGATAACTTCGTCCAGGATGTCGGCAACAAACACGACGTGGATAAACGTTGTTGTTCCTAGGGTTATTCTGGCTTCATGTATGCCTTTAACTGGTATAACTTCTCCATTAGCAGTTTCCAAAAGGTAATTCTTTACAGGGCGGAATATTTTACAGTGAGCTACGATGTTCGGCTTCACGATGGTATGTGTGGAACCAGTATCTAGGACCATTTCGCAGTCCCGACCGCACACATTTCCAGGTACTACCAAGCTGGAGCCATTGTTCTGCAGCCGGGATACTCTAATTATTGTTGTTGATGGGGCTTGGTAGCACCTAGCCAGCTTTCGCCCCTTGAAGCTGGCTACTGGGAGTTTTCCGGATTACTTGCAGGGGCATTCGATCTGGTACAATTTCTTTGAATGTGCCCCTCTTCACCACACTTCCAACACAGGATTCTATTTCTTCGATGGAAGGTCATGCTTTTGTTGTCTCCATCTACTTGTTTTTGACGTAGGATTTCTTGCAGCTGTTGTATTACTGTTGTCAAATTATCATTTGGATTGCTGACTTCTGGTACATAGTTTGTTCTTCGAAGTCTTGCCTGAGTTCTGGATGTCTGCTTAGCCGTTTCAAACTGAAGTGCGTAGGCAAGAGCTTCTGAAATTTTCTTTAGTCTGGCCATTCTTAATGCTTGGTTCATATCAGGATCGCGCAGCCCTTCAATGAAACTGCCTACCGCCAATTCTTGCTTAATTTCTTCCGGGTACGATGGATACGTTAAATTAACTAGACGTACAATGTCCGCTTCGTACTCTTGAAGACTTTCATTGTACTTTTGTCTTCGTCCTTGTAACTGCGCCTTATAAACTTCTTGCAGATGGGTTTCGCCGTACCTCATCTCCAGGAACATGACAATCGATTCATAGTCAGACTGCTTTTCATCGGGAATGTTTCTTAACACCTCCATAGCTTCTCCTCGAAGAGCAAGTACCAAAGCTCGAGCCTTTTCTGGTGGGCTCCAATTATTGCCGTTGGCAGCAGCCTCGAATTGTCGAAGGTATGTAACCCACGGTACCTTTCCATCGAAAGTTGGTGGTTTCATAACAGTAGTTGAATTACCACTTTCTGCAACGACACCAGTATTAGCTATTTTTTTATCTGTCGCTGTACTTCTTGTTGAATGTGGCTTTGAAGTTGATTAACTTTATCTTCAACCGACTGTTGTATTTCTTGCATATCTTCTTTAACATCTTCCTTTGTAAGTTTTAGTTCGAGTAACATTTCTTGCCTCATTTCATCTTGACTTTGTTGAAATTCTCCCTTTAAGTGTTCTCGAATCTTTACCATCTTCTCTTTGAGCTCATGCTTCATTTGTTCTTGGCTTTTCTTTATGTCTTTTTGAATTTTCTCCATTTGTCGTCTTGTTTCTTCTTGACTAATTTGAATTTCCCGCTTCATTTCCTCTTGATTAGCCTTTATTTCTTTCTTGAGGTCTTCTTTCAGGGATTCTTGACTACTCTTCATGTCTTCTTGGCTGGTCTTCATTGCTTTTAGATCTTCTTTCAGGGATTCTTGACTCGTCTTTATTTCTTTTTTAAAGTCTTCTTGTTTTTCCATCATTAGCTTAATAAGTGAACTTATTTCCTCCATCGTTTCAGTTTGCTTTCTTGTCTCTACTGGCATTCAATCTTCTTAACCACTTCGGCTTCCTCAGGTAATCTCGTTCCGCTTCTGACACCAAATGTTCCAAAACACCTCGTATAAAAACACGTGCCTTCGTTTTTATACCTTTATTAACAATGTAACGTAACTATGGTTACAATAACGGCAAAATCTTAAATTGTCACTGTCTCGAAGTTTACAGCACAAAAGTCGAATCGGTACTAACTAACTCGAAGTTTCCCGTCGCCCTTTTATAGTATGGTGGAAGAGTAAAGAATGATCTAGAATATTCGAGAAATATCGTGAAAATTCCATAGTACATGATGGCATAAAAGTTATTAAGGGATAATTCGGGCGTTTTCGGAAACCTTCGAAAGTGATGAAAGAACTTGGAAAAATTAAGGTAAATTATTTAAATAAATTAACAAACTAAATTAAATGATCCTAACTCTCTAAAATTCTATAACCTAAACACATTTTTGAAAGTCTGTAACACTATATTTATCAATGATGAGAGTTGACCCAGAAATGGCGGTCACCAGCCCCTGCTGATATATTTGCATAAACATATTTTTCAATTTATTTGTGTTTTGTCGCTGTTTTTTTTATCGATTTATTGAATATTGCACAGTTTCTTTTTTTGTATTAACAGTGTATTTAACTGTGCAATAAATATTGTATAAAAATAGTACCACTATAATGTGAAACTTGATTGAGGCCGTCTATAAATATTCGTGCTTATTGACGAAAAAAAATATACAGGTTGGCCGCCGAGGTATCCGAGATATTTCGGATATGAATTATATGACTAATTTTAAGCAAAAACGATTCTATTTACATTTTCCATGTGTATAATTATGTAAATCAATCTTTGACCAAGTTTAAAAGATGCCGGCCAGAATCAATTTCTCCAAACTCGTTTTTTTGTTAAGATGTATGTGACAGCCACTTTTTGAATTTTCTGAGAAGGGCTGATATTTGGTTTTGTTTGTTATTATGTTATTTACCAAATATTTATACTTAATACTAATTATGTAATAATTTTAAATAAATGAAAAAACTATAAAGAAATAAGAAAATCGGGGAAAAAATGTCATCACAAAGACAAATAAAATAAATAACTTTTATTAAATTGTTTGGTTAACCTACAAACTTCAATATAAATTGCTCCCTATTTGTCAGTTAATGCTGTTGACTTATATTGATTATTTTTTAACTTGTATGAACAGGATTAATTTATAATAATTTAGCAATTTAAAATTAATTGTTCCAACATGATTCATTCAGTTACTAGTGTTTAATTTAGTTTGACATTGTAAATGCTTGTTATTATATATATTTTATAATTAATTACAGAGACAACGTTGGAAAAATAAGGGTATTTTCCATAAAAGTTGCCTTGGCTACCCTTTGTGCAGGAAAACTAATGGATAAGCTTAGGTGTAAGTTTATTTTTATTACTTCCCTTTGAAATTTGAAACCTAATTCCATTATATAGAGGTATTTATAATCTCTATAAAGAGGTTTTAGTTCTAATCCAATTCAGCAGTGGTGTTTTTGCAAATGAATGAATTTTATTTATTTAATTAAAACCAAAGTATCAAGTTTACCAACTCTGCAGCTTTTGAAATCATGTTTATATTTACTTAAATTGTGAATGTGAAGAGAATTATAAGTTTTCTCTAATAAAGATATTTTTATTCTTTTAAGTGTGCTGCAAAACAAAATAGCCGTCATAAGAGAATAAAAAGTTGATTTATACTTTGTTGATAATGATTTAGTAAGATCCAAATTGGAAGCATCCTTAGGTTATTGTACCGGATAAAGTTTTTTTTTTTTTTTATCAAATATGGTATGTAAATAAAAGTATCGCAAATGGGTTGCCTAAAAATAATGCAAGGCTGTATTTATTTTTAAAAAAAAATCAAAATTTTTGATTCTGTTTAATTTTTATTTTTGTTTTATTCTTAAGACTTAGTAATATATCACTTTTTTCTCCAATTTTATAAATAAGCCGTGGGATATTTTCATATGTTCAACTTTAAAAAAATAGTTCATTTTTTTGTACATTATACATATACATTATGTACTATTTAAAAATATATATTTTAATAGCTTACATAAGTATGTATGTAAAAACTTAGGAGTTGACATTATACAGGGTGTGTTAAAAGTTTTACGGTAGTTTTTAAAAAATAAATATATCCCCGACCATAATTTTTTAGGCAACCAAATCGCGATATAGTTATTTACAAACCATATTTAATAATAAAGTTATTAAAAAAAATAACAACTGACTTTAAAACTATATCTACCTTATATACATAATGTACATGCTTAAACTAATACTAAAAAGTTGAAAATAATGTTTATATAAATTGAAAATAAAGATTTATTAAAAAAAAAATTATTGAGGCTTATATAAGTACCTATTTACTATTTAAAATCCGTTATTTTTGGAGTCAGTGCCAGTCAGAGCAACAAGCACCGAGCGCGGCTCTTAATTTTTAACCTCTTTCTTTGATGTTCCCTTTTTATTTTAGATATTTTCTCCCAAATCTCAGACAGTAATGGTTTATTAATACAGTGGAGATTTAACGAGTACCTACAGGAAGTATTAGCCCTTCCCGCTGCTGTTTATGAGTCTCCTACTTTTAGTTATACTGACACATTAGCTGCCGCCATATTTAGTCCAGTAAGTTATAGCAAGAAACATGATATTGGCATACCTAGATCAAAATTCTAGCAACTCAAAAAACAATTTTTCTTTTTTTTTTCAGAATTTTTTTGAGAAATAGTGATTCTCGCGACGCGCAATAATGTTCAAAATATATTAAAAAGGTCCGATAATGACGATTAAATTCCGATTTTAGGAGGATAGACATTATATTTGACTTTGACAAACATATATAGTTTTTGACTTTGATAAAAAAGAAATGTCAGAAGTATTAGTAAAAAATTTAAGAATTTAGTTTTGTATACGATAGGTCTATTAAAAATAAAAGGTTGTTTACGAACTCCGGCGTTTCGTATTGTTTAACGTATAATTACTGATATGGTGCCGAAACCCGGGAACCTTTTGCAATTATAGACCTATTTTATGTAACGGTAAACGTAGAGTATAAACTGATTCTTAGTGACTTTTTTTAAACGTAAAGTGTAACGGGTTGTAACGAACTTTTACAGAAAGAACGATGGAAAAAACATACCGGGCAGCGTGCCGAACGCAATTAACAAAACTTATCAAAGCCGCTGAAGTACTTTTAAGTAGTGATCCTGTAGACATTCAAAATGTAAAAGTGCAACAATCACGCATAAAAGAATCCCATAACAAACTTAATGAAGCTAACGAACGATACATGAAAACATTGGTCAATTGTGACGAAGATACCCTAAGTATGGAATGGATGTCTATTTTGGATTATAACGATAGTGCGGTAAAAATAATGGCTGAATTGGATGAAGTAATCCAAAATAATATGGAAGTCAAAGAACAAATACCAAAAGTACCACAGCAGACTGAGGAAAATAAATCTAAAATGTCGGTAAGATTACCTAAACTTGAACTGCTTAAATTCAACGGCGATTTGCATCAGTGGGCTATGTTTTGGGAACAGTACAGTTCAGCTATTCATAACAATAACGAACTGGATAATAATGCGAAATTTAGTTATTTAAAAACATTATTAACGGGAAAAGCTGCTTTTTCTATTCAAGGATTAACGCCAAATGAAGCATGTTATCAAGACGCCATTGAATGAATGCTAAAAAATGAATTTGGAAATACAGAAAAACTTGTCGATACGTATATACAAAAGTTGCTAGCTTTACAGCCTGTAAAAAATAGAGGTGATATTTCTTCACTCAGAAAGTTGTATAATACAACTATAACAATTACAAGATCACTACAGTCGTTGAAAATATCTCCAAACCAATACGGTATGATGCTTAAATCAGTAATACTAAAAAGCTTACCGTATGTTATGCGTATCGAGTTTAATAAATATATTCTAACAAAAACGGCGGACGTTTTAGACACGAGCTCCGTACTAAATGAACAATCCAACGATTCCGAAATATCTTACAATGACCAGATTGCCAAGCTTCTTAGTTTTTTAAAAGTAGAGATAGAGTCTGTAGAACAAGCTCAAAATGTAGTGCCCTACAATGAAAAGTCGAGGAATACAGACAGTAAAAGAGACAGAAATAGTTCTTTTACCGCGGCGGGTTTGTTAACACCAGTTGAAGAAAAATGCCTTTTTTGTTCGGGAAAACATAAAACAATAAACTGTAGATCAACTATGAGTTTGCAGCAAAAAAGAATATTTTAAGGTCAAATAATTGTTTGTTTTCGCTGTACAAAATCTAACCATACTTCACGATTTTGTAAAACTAAATTTAAAATGCGTTAAATGTAAAAAAGACATGCAACTTCTCTTTGTGATCCAAATTATGTAAATAGACAAGATAAATCACAAAACAATTTGACCTCTGGTAATAACAATGGGGATGCAAACGAAAATAAGTGAACCTCTAGATCTACAAGCTTATTCGCCAATGAAAACCTAAGTAATGTGTATTTGCAGACTGCAACTGCCTTTGTAACGAATAACGACAACTATTAAGCTTTTATACGACTGATTTTGGATAGCGGCAGTCAAACAACATTTATTAAAGAATCAGTAGCTAGGAAATTAAATATGGAAGTGATAGGATTGCACAATGTTTCCATAATGCCCTTTGGAGCTGCTAATATGTAGCCTTCAAGACAGTTTCGACGCGTAAGCTTTAATGTTAGATCAAAATATGATAACAATTTAATAAAAATGACAGCATTGGAAGTTCCCCAGATATGTTTCGATTCTTTTAAACCTCCATCAGTAAATGATCCAGTTATTAATAACTTTGTTGTGAACTTTTCACTGGCTGATACTGGAATTGATCAACGTGATTTCGACGGCATTTCTTTATTAATTGGAGCGGACAACTACTGGAAAATAGTAACGGGCAAAAGTAAAAAACTGACTAATTTGTTAACCGCGTTGGACATTAAACTCGGATGGACTTTATTTGGTGTTAATCAATCTAACGAAGTTTCGGTTAATTTAAGCTTATCTAACGTGCTTCATGTGCAAGAGGGTGTTAAAGATTTAGATGTGCAACGGTTTTGGGATATGGACACTATAGGAATCGCGGACGATACGGAAACGAAAAATAAATCTACTTCTCTATATATTAAAGACAAAATAAGGTTTAACGGTGAACGGTACGTAAGTAAATCTTCCCTGGATTAACGAAAATAACGAACTGGACTCAAATTACTATGGTGCCAAGTCTCGACTAAAATCGTTGATAAGTAAATTAACTAATAATTTAAAACTCTTGGAATACAATAACGCAATGCAAGATTATTTTAAAAATGGCTGTGCGGAGCGGGTTCCACAAGATATTAGCAAGCGCGCCTACTATATGCCACATCGGCCAGTATACCGCGAAGAAAAAGACACTACGAAACTTAGGATCGTATTTGACGCTAGTGCGTATGCGTGTGGGTTACTTTCTTTAAATGATATGCTAGACTCTGGTGAAAATTTGGTACCCGAGTTGCTTCGCGTTTTATTAAACTTCAGAATCGGAAAAATAGGACTTATTGCAGATATTGAAAAAGCTTTTTTGCAAGTGATGTTAGCCGAGAGTGAACGGGATTGTCACAGATTTTTATGGTTTGCAGAACCGCTTTCAAGTGACACCGACTTGCCAGACATTGTCGAGTTCAGAATGAAAAGAGTGACCTTTGGCGTGACCTGTAGTCCGTTTATGTTAGCTGCAACTTTAAACAAACATCTTTCCTGCCAACCTAAACGTATTTACACCGATTCGCGAAATATTATGTCCAGAGCTGCTATGAATTTAAGGAAATGGTACAGCAACAACCAATCTTTAAGGAATATTATGACCGAAGAGAAAAATAATAAAAATATTGAAATGAAGAAAGTTTTGGGTACTCAATGGTGTGGAAACACAGATGAACTGTCAATTGATCTTAAGCCGGCATTGTCAGATTTATCTAATAAACTGGTTACTAAGCGTAATGTTTTGAGCTGTATGTCTAAAATTTATGATCCCCTGGGATATTTAGGTCCATATACCGTGAGGGCAAAAATTCTTATTCAACAGATTTGGAAAGAAAAACTTGATTGGGATGCTCCATTAACGACGGAACTATATGGTATTTGGATAAAATGGAGTTTAGAGCTTCCACTATTAATGGAAGCGTCATTTCCAAGATGTGTGTAATTGAAGAAACCAATAAAGAATTCGAGTTACATGTTTTTGCCGATGCCAGCCCTCAAGCCTATGGCGCTGTAGCATATTTAAAATGTGAAACAAGTCATTTCCTACTTTCCAAAAATAGAATTGCACCTCTAAAAATTCAACGCTGACAGTACCGAAATTAGAGCTTACTGCAGCACTTGGTGCAGCTAGACTGCAAAACTACATACTTAAGAATTTGAAAGTACAACCGAAGAAAATCTATCTCTGGACTGATTCCAAAATATCTCTAGCATGGATTCGTGGAAACCCTTCAAGATGGAAGCCATATATTTCTAACCGAGTAACTGAGATACAATCCATTACCAAGGGAGAATGGCGGCACTGTCCAGGAACCGACAATCCAGCAGATCTTTTAACGAGAGGTATTAAAGTCAACGCGTTTATGGAATCTGAGTTATGGAAACGTGGTCCCAAGTGGTTGGTGGAAAACGAAACAGAATGGCCGAAAGAAAATAATTGTGACTCAATAGATACAAGTATATGTTCTTCATTATTAAATGTAACTGACATCCAGATATCTAAGAATGAACCACTATTTCCAATAGGAAATTAGAGCAGCCTTGAAAAGATTTTAAGAGTTACTGCTTATATTAAAAGGTTTATATATAACTCTAAAAATAAGACAAAAAGAAAAGGGCGAATATCTGTTATCGAGTTAAAAGATGCCATGAAATATTGGATAAAATATCAGCAAGACGTAGAATTTACAAATGAAATAAAAAGTCTCCAGAAGGACAGGACAATTAATCCAACATCGAAAATACTTTCTTTAAGTCCACATTTAGATGATGATGGAATTTTACGAATTGGTGGTCGTCTTCAAGAATCGGCATTAATATACGATACCAAATATCCAATATTGTTACCGAAAAAGTCACATTTTGGTGACTTGATAATTTGGAGTTGTCATTGCTGTATGGCTGTATGGCACATGGCACAAAAACGTTCTGGATGATACAAGGCCGACAAAGAATAAAACATGTCCTAAACAAATGTGTGACATGTAAAAAACTGAAAGGAAAAGCTGGAAATCAACAGTTTGCACCACTTCCCAAAGATCGTATTAATATGGCGAATCCCTTCAAGGTCACTGGTGTGGATTTTGCTGGCCCCTTATATATTGTTAACAACGACCAACAAAGAAGAAAAGTTTATATCATGTTACTTACATGTGCAGTATTTCGTGCAGTACACTTGGAGCTTGTACCTGATCTATCAAATGAGAGCTGTATACGAGCCCTACGACGATTTTTTGCGAGAAGAGGACTACCGAGCATAATTTACTCAGATAATGCCAAGACATTTAAAAGAGCTTCTAAAGATCTTCAAATGCTTGCTGGCTATTTAAATGACAAAGAAGTTCAAGATGTTCTTTTAAAATTACAAATAGAATGGAAATTTATAGTCGAGAGAGTTGCATGGTGTGGTGGATTCTGGGAAAGAATGGTAAAAACCGTCAAAAATGCCCTAAAAGTGATCCTTGGTAAATCAATGATGACTTATGATGAACTACAAACAACGTTAGTGGAAGCTGAAGCCATAGTTAATTCTCGCCCACTTACTTATATTGATAACGATCCAGAGAATGTTATCTTAACGCCGAACCATTTTTTAATTGGAAATAAAAAAATTTATTAAGTCTGGATATCAATCAAAGAGTTTTAGAGGAAAATGATGTATTTAAATTGTGGGATAGTAGAATGCTCATAATCAGAAAATTTTGGAAGGTATGGGTTGTGAACTATCTCCAGCAATTAAGATCGGCACATTATAATAAAAAGCCTTTAAGATAGGAGATGTTGCTTTATTACATGATGAAAGAGTACCGCGTCAGCAGTGGAAACTTGTAAGGATAGAAGAAGTTTACATTGGAAGAGATGGACGAGTAAGAGCCTGTCAATTTCGAATGAGTAATGGAACTACCCTTAGAAGACCCACCCAGTTACTTTATCCGTTAGAAATTGAGCCGGCCGGGGAGGATGTTCAAAATATATTAAAAAGGTCCGACAATGACGATTAAATTCCGATTTTAGGAGGATAGACATTATATTTGACTTTGACAAACATATATAGTTTTTGACTTTGATAAAAAAGAAACGTCAGAAGTATTAGTAAAAAATTTAAGAATTTAGTTTTGTATACAATACTGCCGTGATTAGCAGAAACACTGTATCTGCACTTCGGGTCAATTTTTATTTTTTCAAATCAATAAGTTTAAAATTGCATTATTTTCTTGCCAAATTAGTAAAAACGCCCAATTGTACGTAAAAACTCTAAAACGCAATATCTAAAACGAAAATCAAAATCTGTTATAATATAAAACAGCTCAGGATAAACGCCATATCTACTGGCTGTTTAACAAAAATACTGCATCTAAATTGCAAGTGATCCATTTGTCCTAAGCATACATCGGCTGCCGCGTTTTAAAAAATGATGCGGTAAAAAAAAAAGGTTTTAGAAAATCGTTTGGTACGGCTGGACAATTTACTTTAAACACGATTTACTTCGTTTCAACTTTTTGGACATACGGCGTTTTTGCTAATCACGGCAGAATAGGTCTATTAAAAATAAAAGGTTGTTTACGAACTCCGGCGTTTCGTATTGTTTAACGGATAATTACTGATAAATGTGTTTTCGATTTTTAATAAGTGAAGTGCATTGTTCACCTATGAGAAAATTCGTGAACGCATTATTGCATATAGCCTCGCTAGAACCACTTTTTTCGACATACCTAAAAAAATACAGTTTTGATCTGGGTGTGCAAATCATTGATCCTTTATAACAAATGTATTACAAATGGGTAACTCGAAAGATGCCCTACTAAAATTTTTGAGTTACTGCAAACAACTTATTTATTTCTGCTCTGTATTAATTTTAAGTTTTCATGTTTCAATTATTTTTTTAAGATCCTTTTTAAAGATGTAGGTAAGGATATAAGAATATATGTCAGTGAAGGGGTGTTATCATTTAAATAAAAATTATAACATATGACACTTTTTCACTAAAGTTTGATCTTATACACTTACAGATTTGAAAAGGATTAAGAAAAACAGATCAACACATTGTTAAAACTTAAAATTTTAAAGGGCTAAAAAACATTACAACGTGGTTTTTACATTTATACAGATTTAAAACTAAGAAACCAAAAACTAATAAATATTATCTTTTGCAAACTGAGTGTTGGGCGCCATTTTGAAAAAGAAAATTAAATGGAAATAGCCTAATTCACATTTATAATCTAAATTTATGTTTTTTTCCTATAAACAGACGACTTTTTGAAAATTGCGCCAATTCGCAGTTCCGGATTTACGCAATTTTTGTTCACATGAGGACTAGGCATTAACGACAGTGTCTAAAGGTCATTATGTATATAAATCAAATTAAAAAACAAACACGATGGCTACCAAAATATAATTTACTTGATCGTCTGACATTTTCACTTTGATAGACGTGTCTAAATATCAACGTATATGAGCTTGCGTTAATCCTCAATTTGACGATCGGGTGACAAAAACGATATATTATTTATAATTTTAAATTTTAACTATCAAACTGACATTAAATGCCACTGATATTTATTATTGTATCTCTTTTTTGTATGTTGGCCCTGCACATATCAATTTCATTTATCTTACGCATTGTATTTAAAAGATGGAATTATACAAGTTAAAATAGAATGTAACTACAAAAGTTTGTCTTTCATTAATGGATACACCCACACGATAAAAGCGATGCCGGCTATGGTAGGTAATAATGTTTAACATTTACTTTTAATTTCTTTTTACTTTTTCATACCAGGCTCTATAATCTGGTCATTTTATATTAAGAAAAATACCTAGTAAGTAACCATGGTTACTGACTTTTTAAGCAAAAAAAAATTTTTGTTCAGGAGTTTTTTCAAATTAAAGTGCCCAAACTATACAGACTGTCCACGGATGGAGTTAACAAGAGGACCAATGGACCAAAAATTCTCCAATAGTAAACTACGTGTATTTTTCATTTTATAGCAAAATGTCATTAGAAAAAATTACTTAGAATCATGTTTGTAATCGATAAAAACAATAATACAAAATTTTATTGAAATCCATAATTTGACAAAAACTGGCGTTTACAGTTAAAAAAATTGTGTTTTTGGAGAAAGCAGGTTATAAAAATTTAAAATAATTAATTTTTGATAACTTCAAAATCAGTGTTTTTAATCTTAACTCTGTAACTTTAATCTTAACACACTGTAAATAGAGTTTGGACCCCCTGTATACGACGAAAGTTAACACAGAACATTGGAATATCAAAATATCCCAAGCTTTAATAGCTAATTATTATTTGCACGTTAAAATTGCTCGTCTTTGCAGTTCTCCTTTACCGTCCAATTTATAGAGAATCGTGTCACCGGTCAGAGCCGGTTACCTGCGGAGATAACCTGGTGAGAATTAGGGTAGTCGTATAACCTTATGTCTCTGTTGCTTTTGCATCATTCATTATAATGAACTCTTCCTAGTAAAAATTGATACAGCGGCCTATGAACAGAAACATACATTTTAAAATCGATGGCTGCAATTTATTAGTATTATATTTTTGCAATCTATCTGTATAATATTATTTTAATATTATATTTTTTTTCAGAATTCAAAAGTGACGGTTAACGACTTTTTGGACACAATGATGTCAGATCCTGGACCTCCATGTTTAGTATGGCATCCATTACTTCATAGAATTGCATCTGTTGAAAATGGTAGGTAGTAACTGAATTATAAAATAGTTTTTAAATATTTAGATTTAGCCCAAAAAAGCGTGTTAAGGAAACATATTTTCTTTTATCATGTACCATATAGACATCCCTTCTAATTCAAACATTTTGTTTTAAATAAATTAGGGCAATAAAAGTACAAGAAAGCTTTCATATACACGTCGTACCAGCTTGATACGTTCAAATTGACTTTTAGTGTGTAAAACACTAGCAAGTAGAGATTAAACAAAGAGAGCCTGCACGTAAAGATTCTCTTTAATGCATAGGAAATGTTTCCCAAATGTTGCAAAAATATGTGAATTGGTATAAAAGTTATAAAAAAATAATATTTTTTAAAAATTTTAGCACCCTGTAGTTCCAAAAGTAGAACGTTTGGGACATAAATTCATGGTTGTTTTCTTAATTTTCGTTGAATAATAACCCCTTCAAATTTGTCAGTAGAGTTACTGGACGCCTTGTATGTTACAAAAACCCACCCAACTACGAATTTCTGAACTGTTTGCTACATTTTCATGAAACTTGGAATGATAATCTTTGACCAAGACAGCTCCAAATGTCAACGTGACAGCTGGGCGCCATTTTAAAATATTTTTTTTTATGAAAGGAAGGGAGTCTCTGGCACATCATTTTAAAGCCCCTAACGAATACTTCATAACCCCAGAATATAAAGTCAGGAACTTCACATACTACAAAATGGCGGTACTTTAATAATTATTACCTGGGTATTATTATTTTGATGGCCATATTTACGAAAGTAATAAAGTTAGATGTTATTATTGTGGTATTTTCTTAATGTTCTTTTATAGGTCTTTTTACTGGTGGGATAATATACAGGGTGCATCGTTAAAAAAGATATACTTTTTGTCCTACCCTGTACATTATCACTAGTATCACCATTGAAAAGATCTTAAAAGAGATTTAAGAAATTACTACATTAATTACACATAATTTTATTAGTTTCGGAAATATGGCCATCAAAATATATAATACCGACATTTTGTAGTATGTAAATATCGATCCTTGACATTTAAAGAAGTTAGAAGGGGGTGACGGACTTTGGGACCTCACTGTATTTATCTGAAATTATATGAAAAAATATTTACATTTTTGCCAAGCACAGTTATAAATAAATAAAATTAAACTTTTGTTATGTCAAGCATAAGTAAACCATTATACATATTTATCTTAGTTGTTATTTTTTTCAGTTGTTCATCCAGTTCAGTGTGATGCCTGTCAAAGAGAAAATTTTACAGGTTTTAGATACCGTTGCCAAAAATGTCCACATTATACCTTGTGTCAAGATTGTTTCTGGCGAGGTCGGGTATCAACTCCTCATATTCTAGAACATCAGGTGAAGGAATATGCATCATATGTAAGTATTATGGTTAAATGTGCTGACTAATGAATTACTACAACTAAATAGAAACAAAATTAAAATAGTTTTAAGAATAATTACGAGTCGCAGCACTTTTAAGAAAGATCTGCACACTATAAAAATAAATTTTCTTCATAAAAGGAAATACACAGGCTGTCCAAGAATATGTGGGCAATCTCTCAGATTTATATAGAAAACATGAAAATAATGTGAGAAGTTCCTATAATTTTTCCCCAAGCCCCTCTTTACAGAAATATAGGCCCTTAAAAGACTCTACTGGAAATCGGTTTTTCTTGAATAACTTTTATAGTACTGGGTATAATAAATATTTTTATATAAAAGTGAATGGTTCTTGAGCCTTGATATAAATACATTAATAAAACAAATAAAACAACCAACCATGGTAGCCGAATTCTTACAGGTTTTTATTTATTTATTTATTTTTACTGTCAGTAATGAGCCATATGCCCAAAGAACTTTACCTTTTATTAATAAATATTTTTTTAATATGATACATAATAGTTGAGACTCCTTGCTATGATGTCCTTGTAAAATATTTGAATCATTTATTAGAGAAAGGTACTAAATAACATCTTTGGCCGTTTTCATAATATGCATTTTTCTAATACCTTATATGTTAACACATCTTTGTTGCTGAAAGGAAAAATCCGCTATAAACGCAATGGTCTAAAATTTAAAGTATTTTTTAACATATATTGCAGAAAGGTACCAAGTGACATAAGTTGATACCTTTCTCAAACAAACGTCTAGCACGGGCGTGTGTTTCGTCACAGCTGTTCTGATAGAATTCCTCTTAAAATTCCAAAGAAAAAAGATCATCATTAAAAAGTATCTATTTTAGAGACCAAAATAAAAGACTTTGGTAAAGTGATGTACTTTGATCCTTAGAAATACCAACCATTCTATGCCACCATCTTAGATTGACCAACCAAAATGCCCAAAAATATGTGGTACAAACCATTAAAATTTAAAAGTGTTGTGTCTATTATTCTTTCCATAAATGTTTAATGTTTAAAATTTCAAAATTGTTTCATTTAAAATTTTGATATCTTAAAAAAAATTAAAAATTGATGCAAACGGGGTAGTAAAATAAAATAGCATATAGCCCCATACTGTACCCTCAAAATACCCAAGAACTTAAGTTTCTTACAATAAATTAGTTGCAGCAACTAAGTTGCATCTATAAATATATCGTTTGTTTCAGAAAGGTACCAACTACATTTTTTTTAACCTTGCTTCATTTTCTCAAAAATAAATTATAACTGTTTTAATGCAAATGCATTTTTCGATACTTACTCCCAATTTTTTTGTAATAATAGAAGCTACTGCAATAAATAATGATTCTGGACATAACTTATCAGTTTTTATTGATTTTTTGAAATGTCCGCAATGATAGTTAGTACCTTTCTGAAATAAACGATTCATTTGCCTTCCTTAGTTCGCCAGGGGCGGACTAACCCTTACACAATAATACTAAATTATTTTAACGCCCTGTAAAATAAACGAATAAAAACATAATTTTTAAATAACTTAAACTCTTAGCTAAAAAAAGGTACTCCTGTCCAATATCGATAAAGTGCAGCGTTTTCAAGAAAAACAACTTTTTGGTTAAATAGGATTGTATTTAATATCTAATTATGTTTGTCAGTTTAACATAGGCTCCTTCTTATTTAATGCATTATCTACCTCCAATTGTGGGATCCTTTACAATGCTGCAACATTATTTTTAGAGTCGCGTAAATAAAAAAATATGATAAGCTTTTTTAATACCATTTGCAACAATAAAACCTAATGGTTTTAGACGTCCCCACTAAACGAGAACGCTTTAATTTATCGACATCAAACAGAAGTACCTTTTTTAGCTAAGGGTTTAAGCTACCTAAAAATACGTTTTTCATTACTTTATTATACAGGGTGTAAAAATATTTAACACTATTGTTTAAGGGTTAGCCCGCCCCTGGCGAACTAAGGAAGGCAAACATTTTACAATGGTACCGTTTTAAGAAGTCCTAACTAGTATTTATCATATTAAAAAAATATATTATTATACCAAGTGCCATAAAAGTTATTGAAGAAAACCAAATTATACCGACATATCTTTGTTAAGAGGGGCTTTAGAATTTTTTTATAGAAACTTGTCACATTATTTTTATGTATTCCATATGAATCCGAGAGATTGCCTACTTATTCTTGGACACCCTGTATATGTAAATTCTATGGGTTACTCGTTAAGCATGCAAAAAAAAACCGCTTCTGGACTCGGAGTATAAAATTATAATTAAAAAGAGTTCATAGAGTTATTAACCCTTAAAAGCAACAAACAACCTATTGACATTAACATATTCTAATTTAAATTAAATTATACAAAAACTTGTACGTCCTCTACAAAATTTTGCCGCACCATATCTGTGTAGAAAAATTTTGGAAGATTGATTTTTTTCTTTAGAAGGATGTTAACCTAATTGTACTTTCTTTAAAATCTTACATTTTTATTTTTAAGAGTTATAAAATAGTAGTCAATATAGTGTTGTTGCTTAAAACTTTCATTGGTTCTGTTGTTTTCTAAATAAGGAATTGTAAATGCAATATTTTGAATGTTAGAAATAATCAAAAACTATTTTTTACTTAATTTTTTAGTCACCAAGTAAAACTATTGGTCAATCCCTAAGAAAGTCATTTAGATGCGTTCCAGATAAACAACGAAATAATTTACCACGATTTCCTGAACAGCCAGAGAAGACCCTAAATTTGTCCCATATAGTGTAAGTATACTTAGTAAGGTAATTGTCAATTTTTTATGGAAGCAGTAATATTGATTGAAAAATATATTGATAAGTGAGGGGTATAGAAGATGATGATATATTGACAAGCCACGTAAACGCGGAAGCAGAATGTTTTTAGCCCTCAAACTCGAACAAAAATAAGATTATGTACAGGGTTTTCATTTATATTTTGACACCCACTTTTTATTATAACCAAGAAGGATAGAGAAAAACGTTCTGTATAAAGTTTTATACTTTTTCATCTATTCTCTTTTGAGCATAAAAAGAAACAAAAGAACATTAAAAACTCAAGAAAAATGAAGAAGAAAACTTTCTTTTAAATAGAACACCCTGTATATTGTATCACCATTAAAAGGTCTTTTAAAAAGCTTTACATTAATACCACATTTAATATATCTACCTTTATTAGTTTTTGGTGAATGACCACTTAAATCTGAAAAATAATGAATATAACTTCCAACATACCTATCTACGGCACTAAGCTGAGACTGTCTACGACGAATATTCATACCGCCATATATGGAAGCGGCGCGTGAACCGGCCTGTCAATGTTAAATGTTTCGAGTGTCGGTCCGGGCAAACGCGTAACTTTTTGTCGGACAAGTTTACCACAATGTTTTGCATGCAATTTTTAAACATTGTGCCAAAAATCGTAAGGAAAAACAGTTACGAAACCCGCCCAATTCGATACCCAAAACATGTCCATGGGCCTTATCGTTTCGTGACTGTAACACTTACGATTTTCGGCACAATGTTTAAAAATTGCATTTAAAACATTGTGGTAAACTTGTCCGACCAAAAAAGTTTGCGCGGTCCGACACCCGTAACATTTGACATTGGCAGGCTGGGTTAATGCACTGGTTCCATATATGTCGGTATGAATATTCGTGGTAGACTCGTCAAAAGGCACCCCCTAAAAGGTTTTAAAAGTGATATTATCATGAAGTGATATACTGTCTATAAGTTTTTGTAGCTCAAATGATCATAACGGCAATTTTTAAATGTCATTTGTTGAATTTAAGTATAGGATATGTTTTATCTATGTTTTGTAAATAAGCATAGCAGTAAAAATTGTGGTAATAGTTACAATTTTTTCATTTTAATCTTTAATATAACTTTCAGCCCGCCCTCGCCAATACCATCTCATAATGGATTTCCGGACGGACAATTTAGCGCTGGATTTGATGGAATGGGTAGTTTGGATAGTAGATCTACAGCCAGAAGGTACTTGCTCATTAAATTATTAAAGATATTAACAACTACAGGGTTTCCCACCGGGAACTGCTGCTATCCATTTCTAAAAATATGCTTTGCATAATGTTGAAAATTTGGTAACATTATAAAATCAGTGGCGGACATACAACTAAAATATTTTGAGAGCTCTACCTGTTCCTTATATTAATTAGAACACCCTATATACTAGTTATTTTTAGATTTAGATGGAAATCGGAACAAGTGAAATACGATCCTTTTTTTTGTTTTTTTTCCCATATTTTTTTTAAGCAAAAAGAAAAAAATGGTCCTCTTTGCATAGGGGAATTATCATTTATCCCCTAAGGTCCTTACCTCAGCGAAAAACCTGTCTCCCACCACATTTGGGACTTTTCAAAAAATGTGGGACCATTTTAGCAAATCGGCGGGACGTGGGACAAACCTCTAAAAAGCGGGACTGTCCCGCCGAAATCGGAACGTGTGGTCACTTTACTTAAATAGGAGTTGCGGTTGGGTGGTTGGGTTTCTTGTAGAGTAAGAACTACTTTAGTAGAGTGTATTGATATTTTCACAATTAATGAATACAGAGTTGTCAAAAATAATCCTTAAAAATTATAACGACAAAAACCCTAAAAGTCATTTTTTTTTTAACTGGAAACCCCTATGTTTTATTACCTTATCCTATTAGGCACTAAAAATAAAGTAAGTTTGTATAAGGATGTCTATTCTAAAAATATATAGTTTTCAAAATATTAATTTAATAATTATCTATTCTAACAATAGGTACGATATAGTTGGCTATGACGACGCATTTCGTTGTCAAGGCCAACTAGAAGCCAAACTAACCGTACTTAAAAGCATTGTTAGAATAAATAAATAATAAATTGTTAATTATTCAAAAACTATAAATTTTTGGATTAGAAATCCTTATACTAAGTTACCCCTATTTTAATGCTTAATAGGATAAGGTAATAAAAGATAAGGGTATATAAAATATTTAAAAAATACTTTTAAGGTTTTTGTCGTTATAATTTTACTCTAAATTTATTAATTGTGAAAATATCATTACAGTGTACCAAAGTAGTTCTGTCTATACGAGAAACCTAACCCCAAGGCTTTTGTTTAGAAGAAATTGATGGGCAGCTTGCATGCTCCAATACTGTCATTTTTGACATAAAATTTAAAATAAGGCAAAAACTTGGGTATAAATATTATACATAAATTATGTTTAGAATTTTACGCAGAATTTAAAACATTAATATGGTTAGTAAAAAGAATTGCAACTCTTAAATATCTTTAAAACCACCAAAGCTACATTTACCAAATTTAGTATTTGTAGTATGTATGAAGAATTTAATAGTAATATCGCAAGCATTGTCAGATTTATTAGCTTTTTGCTACAACTTTCTTTTCGTGTTTTAAATGGAATGCGCAAATTTAATTAGTCCACTAATTTTTAAAATTCCATTTTTACTTGATGCTAATATATGACAACATCACATTTTAGGTAAAAAGTTTAGATGCGCTCAAATATCTTTAAAACCGCTTAAGCTGCGTTTAAAAATTTTGATATTTGATATTTCTGGGCAAGTACAATTGAACAGTGATACTGTCATTGTTGCCAGATTTTCCAATTTTGTGTGTTTTTTGGTATTTTTAATGAAGTGCCCTATTTATTTTAATTGCATAAAAGGATCCTTCCAATTTTAATAAGATTCCAAATTTTCAAATTTCAATCTTTACCAGTTACCGAGATATGACAACACCGCAGTTCTATTAAAATTTGGCAGCAATGCTGATCCTACTTATCTATTAAGCATTGCTAAAAATCCCTAAATACCAAATTTTGTAAGCACAGATCTAGCAGTTTTAAAGATATTTAAGAGATAAATTACTTTATGCTAAAAATGTCGTGTATCATATCTCGGTAACTAATAGAGACACAATTTTGAAAATTTAGAATTTTATTACCTTTGATACACCCAATTTTATGTAATAAAAATAAATAGAGCATTCCATTTAAAAAACTGAATAAAATATGTGTAGCACAAACTGGGAAATCTGGCACTAATGCCGATATTACTTTTAAATTCAACATGTCAAAAACACCTTTTATACCAAATTTGGTAAATGTAGCTTTAGCGGTATTAAATAACTTTAAAAGGCTGCGGTACTTTTTACTAACCCAGTATAGGATGTTCCATTTAAAATAAGGAAGTTGACATTAACTTTTTGTATAACCGTAGTGAAGTGGTAGAGCTATAAAAATATTTTAGTTGTATGTCCCCCACTGACTTTATAATGGTACCAAATTTTTAAAATTTTCCAAAGCCTACTTTTCAAGAAATCGATCGCAGCAGTTCCCGGTGGGATACCCTGTATATTTAATTTTAGGCGAAGATCTTGTTTAACACCTTGTATCTTCTGAACAAATAACAGTTTATTCAATGGTATTTTGTTGCGTTCACGCCAATCGCCAAAGTACAAAAAATGAGACCGCTTCGGTCTCGGTCCCGGAGTATAGCGTGCTGAACCTGAA
>JACEGR010003545.1:0-102984 GCA_014170235.1 Listronotus bonariensis | reverse complement strand
ACAAAATTGTTAAAAATCCAGGGTTAAGAGCCCAGTCTAAGTTAATGTTAAATAGCTTTTGGGGTAAATTTGGTCAAAAGCGAGTGCCAGTCTAAGTGTAAAATAATCAATACTCCCGAAGAGTTCTATTCCATGTTAACTAATCCTAGTTTGAGGTCAATGCTGCCCTACCAGTTAACGGAGACACCCTTTTAGTAAATTATCAGTTTACGGAAGAAAGCTATGATCCGCTTTCCACTGTTAACGTTGTTATAGCAGCTTATGTTACATCGCAGGCAAGATTAAAACTGTATGCATATCTTGAGCAACTAGGCACAAGAGTTTTGTATTACGATACCGACTCCGTAATTTTTACTTGCAAGGAGGGGGAATCTGAACCTTCGACTGGAGAATTTATTGGAGATCTCACAGATGAGCTGGAGGCGTATGGGACCGGTAGTTATATTACTGAGTTTACGAGTGGTGGACCAAAGAATTATGCATATAAATTATATTCCACATTGAAAAATGAAGAGGTGATAGTCTGTAAAGTTAAGGGCATAAGTCTGAATTACAGTGCAAGCCAACTTGTCAATTTTGAATCCATTAAAGAAATGGTTTTAAAAGAGAAAAAGAACCAATTAAATTAATTTCCAAAAATATTAGAAGAACTGGGAAACATGAGGTGGTAACTAGAGAAGAGACAAAGATTTATAAACCAAATTCTACAAAACGATTATTTCTAAGCAATCACGATTCCGTCCCATTTGGATTTAAAAAGCGTAAAATAGAACCAGTCTGCAATTAGTTTTTATGTATAAATGATATAGGTTAGATAAAAAAAAATTAAAAGTATATGCTGTAAATATACGTTTATAAATAGCTGATAAGAACTTTCATCAAAACTATTTTGTGTATTTTTCTTCTAATTAAAAAATATTTAGAAATAAATCATATTTATAAAATGTATTCATTTAAAAATGAAATGTTAAATATGTTCTTATTTATGATTGAAGTGTATCTCAAGAAAAAGAAGAAAAAAGTTTGTTTATGCTAGATCTGTACGTAGAGAAGTCAAACCTTTGTTGGTATTTTCTTAATAGTTATTTACTTTATCTGTTATTAAATTTTTTTTTATTAAAAATTGTTACCGTAGCTACTGTTTTTAATAGCTTAATGACCTTTATATAATATAAAGTTTGATAATATAATAGATTAGACATGTGCCATTTGTGTTTAAAAATACAAATTTCAAAACATTTTGTAGCATTAGTTAATCTTTAGCTTGTCATAGTTTTAAACCCATTTTTAAATATATGCATCTTTTGTTATTTTATTTTAATAAATATATCTTATGTATTTTTAAATTTGTAGTTTTATTTATTTTATTTTTTTAATTACTTTAATATTCTGAGTTAAAAAATAAGGAAACTTAAAAATTTAGATATATATATATACATATATATGTTTTATGAATAAAGTCTTCTTTATAAACACATAACTTCTAACATAGGATTTTTTTTACTACAAATATTTAAATAGTTAGGTTGCGGGAATTTTTTTTTATAGTGACAATATCCGCAATTTTGGTTGTACTTAAACATGTATATCTTAAAATTAAGATCGTAAATATATATTGGGGACGTATAAGTCTGATGGCCGTATTACTGAGTTTACAACTTGAAGACAATAAAAATATGCATGTAAAATTATTTTTCACTTTAAGCGATGATAATGGTAGTTTTTAAAAACTAAGGGAATGATAAAAGTTTAAATAAAATGATCAGAAAAAAATACAAAAATAGGGCATAATAATAAGAAAGAAAAATGTAAAATTTCGTTTTAAACTGAAAAGCACACCTTAAAATTATCTTTATACACACTATATCACCTGGGAGCATTTGCATTTTATAGCTTTACTTCCTAAAATTGGCAAAATTTTGTCTATAATAACTAAATTTTTTACTTGTGAGTGTTAAATATTTAATAAACCAACCAATTCATCTTATAATTTGTCAAGAAAAAATGTATTATGACGTTTTATCTTTTGGTCCCCGCAATGAGGCCTTAATAATTATTTCACGTATTAAAATTTCTACATACATATCGCGACCACACCTTATAAAAGTGGAGAAAATAGAAGGAACCAAGCTTTTATCTTTGCTCGAATTTCAGGCGTGTCTTAACTCGTTGCTTAACTATAAACACCTGCATAATAATATAAAACTACAATCCGGCTGTCCCAAAGGAGAAACACAGTATAGCCATTTTTTTTTTGTCAAAATTAGATTTTTACTTATTTGCATATAGTAGGGTATATTCTGTCTATTTAATATGCAAATTTTTAAGTTTTGTACAAAACATCGATTTTACATACATGCAAAACAAAGCATATGCATGGTTTCGTTTAAAATTAAAATGCCAATACCCAGTATATTATGTTTGTTACCGTTTATAAAAGGCATTTAAGTGTTTTGCTTATAAAAATATTTCTTTGCTATTAAAATAAGGTTAACTTAAACCCCTTTAAATCGCGACACCTTTAAAAACAGATGTTATGATGTGCTGTTTAGGAGGCACTAATAAAAAAGCAAAAATAATTTAACCAGTTATTCTACAAAATATTGTAATTTTCATATACTGTGTTTTACTTTGCGACAGCTGAAGCATTTTGATTCGTTTTCGAAGCTCCGACATAAACTTATCGTTACAATTTTACCCAAACTTAGTGTGTCTATTGGAATCAATATTTATTTTTTTGTTTAAAACCATCATAGCATATTGTCTTGCATTACAAAACTACGTAAAACTTTTATAAACCTAAGAGTCAAGAATGTGTAAAAACTGAAAGACAATAAAATATTTTTATTTATCCCCGTCTATCAATTGTTCTTCAGCAAAATACACACGCAATAAAGACGTTTTTTCCGGAAAAAAATCAGACGTATGTAAATTAAACAGATCAAATTTTTGTGGCATGTCTAAAGCTCTTAATTATCTTAGCACTATACTATAATATTAACCCTGGCTAATTTATGTTCGAACTTTTAAAACCTGTACTGTCAAATTAAAGCGCCTTTAAGAGAAGTACCAAAAATCCGTACCATAATATCATTATTTAGCAGCAAATTTTGTTAAAAATATACTCAATCAAATTAAAAGCTTGTAAAACTAAGTGTATTGATTTTTCCTACCACTACTACTGTATAAAAGCGCTGCATTAAAAGTCGAAACATATTGGTACTACACTAAAGAGAGAAATATCGATTTTCATTTAATACAGACACTAGCTAAGGCCGTCGCCGCGCCACTCATATAGTAGTTCTTACCCTAGTCATCTTAAACATTTATATCATAGGGGTCGCTAGAGAACGTTGTATGCATTTCTATAGCCACATTGACAATATACAAAGCTTAAAAATACAAATACGTATTGCTTCAGCCGGTCTAATAAATCGGGACCGAAGACTTGTCGATCTTATTATATTTTGGACTCCTTGTAATGCGCAGACCCAAAGAAGACGCATCCGTGCTATTGCCTACGTTGGAAGCATATTATAACCACAACTTCTTTGCATTTTTAAGCACGATGCCTTGATGGTCCGATGGTATCACGCCTACCCAGTAACCTCAAGGCCCAGGGTTCGAATCTTCATACCGCCAAGAACTTTTTTAATTATTTAAAATTTTTATTTTCATTTCAGGAACCAGACACCGTCGGACGACGGCCCAGACTATTGTTACGTCATTGCCAGACAGCGTTGCGATGCCATAGCGTCGTTGTCTGTCCCAGTCGCCTCCTTGCCTACTAGCAAGGTCGTCGGGACAAGAAATTTTGCATTAACGACAATTTGTTGTCTTGTCTTGAAAAAAGTTTAGGGAATAAAGAACTTTTTAACCGACTTAAAAAAAAGGACGTATACCAAATCAGCTAAATAACATAACATATAGGCAATGTAAGGAAAAGAGACAGTCTAACCAAATACCGGCATGTAAACATGGGTGACTAATAGTGCTTGTTTTGGAATTGCAGTACTGGCCGATATACCAAAACCTATTGCTCATGCAGTATATGTTTGACACCTATATTTTTTCGTCAACAAGTAAATACATCAAATAATTCACAATTGAGTCAACTAACGATATACCAAATTTTATTTTTCTATCGTACAAAGTAAAAAAATTTAGGGAGAAACCACCTGTGAGAAACACCCGATATAGTGATCATTTTAATGTATCTTAAGCAAAGATGTCTTCATACATACAAATTGTACTTTACAACCTCATTTGTAAAGAACCTAATTAAAAAAAATGCCAATCTTTCTGGGGGAGGGGTAATTACCCCAGATTTCTCCACGGTTTTTTAACGGCTGCCAGATATTTATTAATAAGAAATGTATATCAAAGCCTTTTGAGAATTAATTGCCAATTTTCGTTATCACGCAGCTGAAACTGGCGACTACAATTAGGAGGTCGCCCAGTGAAGTATTTAATAGTTCATAACTTCAATGCGAAAAAATTTTTAACTATCAAAATTTATCAGAGGGCCTCATTTAGAATTATTTAAAAGTTAAAAATCAAAATCTAAGCCATTTGCTAATTCTTAAAAAAAATTGATCCCGAGGAAGTGCCGCGGGATATTTAATAGGTTATAACTGATTTGCGCAATTTTTTCATCTTTCAAGAAGGACCCGTAAAATACTAAATAGTTCACGGCTTTAACCTAAATTTAAAATTTAATAAAGATAATTTGGCTTATACCTCACGACACTGTAGATATAATGGAAATTACATTCCGATCTGAATGGTCATACTTCCAAAACTATCGACAATAGAGATATATCAAATGTTATAATTTAATCAACCTTTGTAAATACCCATTTAATGGTGGCATAATATACAGGGTGTTCTTTTTGAAAAAAGTTTTCTTCTGCATTTTTCTGTTTTCCTCAAAAGATACTCGATGAAAAATGATGAAACTTATATACAAGACGATTTTTTCGTTTTTCTTGGCTATAGTTTAAAGTTGGTGGCAAAATATACCTAAATGGTTACCCTGTACTATTAATTAGTCGACATCTTGTACATATTAAGTTTTATATTTTTGTTTTTTTTTTTGAACCATATAACTAATTACATAAAACACGTCAACTCGGAACAATTTTAAAAAGTTAAACTTGAGGATATGAACTTAATGCATAAATAATATATTTTTAAGTAAAATTTAAAGATGGCGGCTAGCAGCAAATGGCGGTACTTTAAAAATTTCCTAAATGTCTGATTTGTATGGTTATATCTCCAAAACAAATAAAATTAGATGTACCTAATGTGGTATTTTCTTAAAGCTCTTTTACCGGTAAAATAATATACAGGCTGCTGTATTAAAAAGATATTTTTCTTTAGAGAAATTTAAGAAATCACCGTATTAGGTACATCTAACTTTATTTACTTTGGAAATATGACCATCCAAATCAGATATTTGGTAATTTTTAAAGTACCGTCATTTTGTATTAGGTGAAAGTAATTGACTTTATATTCTGAGATTATAAAGTACATTCAACTTTTTTTCCAAGATGGCGCCCAGCCGTTATTGAAATTTTCATCTGTCAATTTCTCTCTAATATATAGTATTGATGCATCAATTTTAGATCCAAAAGTTTTATTTGTTTTAATTGATCAGTTCAAAAAATAATACGGGTAGCTTTGTTGTTAGTTTATACTTCTTATCCTATTAAGTTTATTTAATGCCTCACTATAACCAGGAGTAACCAACCATTTTATTATTTGTTAGAATAATACCCTAAATTGATAAAAAGATTGGTGCGATCTGGTAGCTAGATTTAGGTTTTAGATAGTTTTGCTGTTAGATGATACCTCTTATTCTATTGAGTTAATTTACTTTAAAATAAGCTCTATTCTACTAATCAAGCCCTTTAATTAGATACTCATATTGAAGTAGTGGTGCCAAATAATTATGTTATATTTTGTGGCGGCCGCAATTTTTTATTTTAATTTTTTCATAGTAAACCCTATTCTACCAATCAAGTCCTTTCAGTTGATACCCATATTAAGGTAGTTGTGAAGAAAATAGGTAATCCGCCATTTTGTGGCGGCGGCTATCTTGGATTTTAATTTTCTTATGGTGAGCTCTATTCAAGCTCCGTTCATTTTATACTCGTATTGAAGTTGTTGTAAACTTGTATATAACACGCCATTTTTTTAGAGGCGGCCATCTTGGATTTTTTTTTTTATGGTGAGCTCCAGTCTACCAATTAAGCCTTTTCATTTTATACCTATATTGGGGTTGTTGTGTAGTAATATGAAATCCGCCATTTTGTATCGGCGGCCATTTTAAGTTTACAATCATAAAGAATGTATAATATTGAATTGTCATCAAGATTCAGACCAAGTACCAAATTTTAGATCGATTTGTCATCTGCCATCAGAAAGGGGTAAAATTTCAATTATTAAATTTGTCCCAAATAACAAATAAATTAACAGGTCAAACCAAGTAAAACCGTTTAAAAAAGCGTTTTTCTTTTACTTTTTGTCGTATTCAAAAAAACACACTAATTTGCTTAGAGCTGTTATTTGCCACTTAAATCAATTTTCACCCTCTCATGAAAAACTAACAAGTAAAGTTTTCACGCGATTCCATCATTTTTCATTTGGAAAATTCGAGAATTTTTGTGAAGAATAATTATATTATCTATGTATTTCATTGGGGTAATGAATGTAAACACGCGTTCTTTATGAAGGTGACGGTTTATGGGTTTAGGTTTTAAAGTTAATTTTATTTATTTTTTTTATCTTTTTGACATCCCACGAAGGTCTATGCCTAAATACCAGAGTACCGTGGATGTCGGGTTATTAGATGTTTAACCCAATCGTTCCCCCTGTTCCGTCAACGTTGTCCAAGCACTGAAACATGCTGTTGCATTTCACAGCACCTTTTAGACAACGCGGTAGTGCCACCACGGTCGTTATTTTTAAATAACTACTACCTAAATATGTCTCCCCGCTGGGAATCGAACCGGCGACCTCTGACTTCGAAGATCAAAGCTCTGTCCACTAGGCCACGGGGAAGACAATTTTATTTGTATAAATGACATTTTTCACTTTCGTTGTCTTTATCGGATATCGCTACCCTGTTGCTTACCCCTTAAACTTTTTTATTTTTTAGGATATTAAAATAAAATTTTGTACAGGGTGGCGCCTTTTCGGTAAACTTACAGGGTATAGCGAAAACTAAAGAGATAGAACGAATCGAATTGCGCAATCTCCATTTTAATTTTTGAAACAAATTTAATGGTAAAAGTAAATTATGACTAATTTGATTCGTTTTGGAAACACGATGTGCTTTTAAAATTGTGTCAATTTGGCCAGGCACTTGACACTCGCTTGATATTAGAGATAGAAATATGACATTTAAAGACCCTTAAGACTTTTTTTTATCTTTGGACAATCCATGAAGGCTAAAAGCCCAAATACTAACGTACCGTGGGTGTCTAAAGCAGGGTTGGTTAGTTGGTTGGTTTTACCACCCTTTCGGGGTCATCCCACCCAGGTTTCGACTGTCGCCTCCCCTAGGTGATGCACTGCAGCCTTAAAGACTAATTGTGCCTTGACCCCTACTCCTTCTCATTTACACACCATTCATTCCATAACTTGGATGGTTGCTGCTCGGTCGTTTACGCCCGTCCGCAAAACACCGCGTGCCGTTGCCCAAAACCGACAATCCCACACCCAGCCAAGTTATGGTCGCGCTCCTCGCTGCTTTACTCCGGTGATCGACCAAGGCCAACCCGCCGAAGCAAGCCACAAGCGCGACCTTAAGCAGGAGGGGAAGTTTGCTAACACTGGACTTAAAAACTAGAAGATTTAGGGAAGAAGGAAAGATCTCCGCTGGCAGCAGGTTCCACATTCTATAAACTCGAGGGATAAAAGAACAAACATAGTGGGAAGTTCGAGGTCTATCCAGTTGGAACGTATAGAGATGCATATGTGCGGCACCACGATTTTCCCTGTTGGAAGTTGTGGAGTGGAGGGACTATACTCGATAATTCGTCGGAGCAGAAGCCGTGAAAGTATCTATTACCACGTTTATATCGAATAGTTCAAGCTTGCTTGAAAACAAAGCGGCTTTGAAGCGATTTCCAAGTCTACGTGTTTATTTCGGTGGCTTTAAAGTCAATTGAAAATCAAGGCCAAGCACATTTCAGGCCATCGTCGTACGCATGCGGCAGTTTTGCATCCAACTTCACAGTAGACATCAAATGAAAAACAAACCTCACTTTTTAATTTGCTCCATTTTGTGTGCTCTTGTTGGTGTGAGCATGTTTTAAAGTTTTTTCACCTGTTTTTCCACTCATATTTTGTATAAAATGTCAAAATCATATATAAAATTGACACTGATGACGTTCGGGGAAGCATTCATCCGAATAATATTTTTACCCTTAAAATATAACATGTTTGCTAAATTGTCTTTTTGGGTAAAATGACATACCTGTAATAAGTATGACATACTATGTCAACGTGTTTGTTAACGTCAATTTTTTTCTACAGGCCAAGATTGTTCAAAGTGGGCCCATGCTAAATACGCTTATGACTCCTCCAGGACAAAGACATTTATCTGTAAAGTTTTTTTGTAACAGTCAAGTTTATTCACTTAAATTTAGGTTTACGTTCTATATTATTTTTTATTATATTATAAATTTTAAATGGTTTTAATGCAAATTAGTTTTAGGTTTACCTAATTAATCTATTTTTACTTTATAAAATCCTTAAAATCTTCTGTTTAAGGTATATGTCATTTTATCCGACACCATGCCTAAAATGACATACTTTTAAAAAATTATAAAAAATAGTCGTTATGTCGTTTCTATGCTGGATTAGGTTAACCTCGACTGAAGTAATGACTAGAAATAGGTCATAAAGTCACTCCACAATTTATTATAATAAATCGCATTATTACCTTTTTTGGCAAAAATTGTTTTTTGTTATTTTAGGTATACTTATTTAAACCTTTTGTATTTTCTAATATAAATTGCTAATAACTTATTTTAATAATGCTAATTTTATTGCCAAAAATAAATGCGAGATCCTTTTAAATAATAAATGTCAAAAACAATAAAGCTTTTAAAATTAAACCATAAATATAGATAAGTTTTTTATCTACATTTTAAAAGATTTAAAATAATACACAAAATGGTACTGCATATTTTTTTATTATAGGAAAAGCTAAGAATATAGCCATATTCACGTTACGTTTCTGGTAAAATGTTTTTTATAAGTTAATTTTGTTTTTTGTTCACATTTTTATGTATTAATTTTTAAATGTGTAATTAAAATAGCTTACTTTACTTATTTCCAATATAAACATTAGAGTATCATAGAAATATTGGGCGTTTTTCTGCTGTTTGTTATTCCAAAAATACCCCCACAAAAGATTTTCTTTAAATAATTTTTTTAAAGAATTAATATCTTGATTTAAAAAATATTTTTGAGATTTTAGAAAAATTTTTTTTTTTTGTTGTGGGCCATTGCTTAAATAAAACGTTATTGTTGCTATAACAATGTTACTTTATAAGGTACAAAACTTACCAAGAATGTTGGCAAATATAATTGAATTATCATCAAGAAGGTTTTATGTTTTAGCGAGTAGAAAGTCTCATATATTTTTTAATGCTTATTATTATTATATTATTCTAGTTCTAACTTGAATGTGTCTTTTACACTAAACAACACAATCCTAATTCATAGATATAGTAGTTTTACAGTAAAATTCCATAAATGAAGTTTGAATACAATTTAGACATACAATAGTTCAATTCTAAAGTTTGGGAAATTCGCCTTTCGTAAGTTAAACGCTGAGAAGAAAAGCACGGGTTTTCCGGGTAAGCTTTCAGCGCGAACTAACTATTCAAAGGCGCACTTGTTGGAAAATCCAGAAAACTTTTGGAATTGTCGCCTAAACCGCGCATGCTTGGCCAAAAGACCTTTAGCTGTAACAATGACTATGATTAAATGTTTCTTTTTAGTACTATACAGTGTATCTTTTGGAGTTGTTACCAAATAGGAAACTTACCCAGCAAACACTATTTGCCGGCAATATACATTTCTCATATTGGCATTAATGGTAAAGCATTGGCAATTGGTGGCAATATTGCCAACATCTGATACGCATTAAAAAGTTAACCCCAAATAAACACCCAATTACCAATAAATTTTACATGCAGGCGTATTGCCGGCAAGCATAGAAAAATGGCGGCATACAAATCGTAATTAAATAAAGCATGCCTTTTTGTTACAGGCAAATAAATATTGGATTTTTAAAGGCAAACCTTCAACGCATATTTATACTTCTTAAACCATATTAATACAACATTATTTTATGATTTTTTACATCATTTAAAGGAAATGGCCCTTATCATAACATTTTATTGTTACAAATCATGCAAATAAAAATTAAGTCAAACAAAATATGTCTATTATGTATTTTTGAGAGAATAAAAATAAAATGATGGTAAAATTGGCTAGGTTAATTTCGACCGAAAGTGAAAAATTCAAATTTCCCGCTTAGCCGAAATACAGATTTGACAGATGAAGAAAAATTGCTTTTGACCGCTTTGTGCAATCGTTTTCCGAAAGATCCTCTTTGTTTAATTCGTGGTTTTCTAGTTTTTAGTTTCTTTTTAAAGAAAATAGTTTTTTAATAGACATAATTAAGTGTATTCATTACCTAATAAGTGTGTGTTGTGTGATTGATTGGTGATGCTTAGTCCAGAAGGCGAGTTATTCAAGTAGACTGTTAGGAGCTGTAAACATTTTGTTTAAAACCTTTTAAGTTTGTAGTTACTTAAACAAATTATATGAAATTAGGGAGTTGCCCTATTAAAAGTTTTAAAAACGTGTTAATAAAAAAAAAATTTTAATAACGTTTTTTTTTGACATTTAACTCCTTTAAAATATTTCTCCCTATGCTTTGGATCCAAAAATAAAATGTAAGTGTCCCTTGAATAATTACTATTTAAAAGTGTTTTCTTTTGATTTACTATCTTTTTTTTTAATTTTATTACATACCTTTAATTTTTAATGGTATATTGTTACTGCATAAAAATTAAATAAATTTAAAAAAATTTAATGATAAAGTTTTCCTGAATTTTTTTTTTTTTTCATGTTTTTCGATTACAAAATTTTAAATATGTTCTTTAACTTTTGGGACATTCAACTTATAAAACTTGCAATACTTATTTAATGATAAATGCCATTATCCTAAACGCATTTTTTCATCATAACTTATTAATGATGGGTGCCATCGTCCTAAACGCATTTTTTCATCATAACTTAATAATGACGGATGCCATCACATTATCTGCAACACGTGGCCCAATAACGGCCAATTGCCCACTTTTGTGTCTTTTTGATACCTTTTTGCCAATGCCTTGCCATTAAAGAGTGTTGGCAATGTAAATTAAATGTACATGGCCGGCAAAAATGTTATGTGGGTAGTTATTAACTTTAAGACTGTTCCTAAAATTCCTGCTTGGTCAGAAACCAAATTTTAATAAAAATATTTGTATGATGGATGTACATACGTACAGAGTGGCTTTAAAAAGATCTTTTTAAAATTTATAAAACGTGTCGACTGTATTTCCAAAACTTACACTCGTAAATACTTGCGTTAAAAAAGTAACAAAACTGACCAAGAGAAATTACTGAGAAGTATTTTTATTTCTTAGAAATAATTATTTATTTATCTGAAACATCCATAAATAATGGGACAAAGTAAAAAAATATTGAAAAAATACTATAGAGTCATGTGTAAAATTAGGAAACATTTTTTTTGCTCTTGTCAGCATGTCATGAAAATCAACATTTTTATTTCGTAACTATTAGTAATTCAAATTAAGAAGCAGCAGTTTTGCAATTTGGTCAATCAGCTGATAAAAATGACAACCTAAATCAAAAATGTCAAAACTATTTACCATATTTACAGAAATGTAAGATTTTGGGTTTGTGTCTCGGCTAAAAGCAAAAGCATTTTTGAAAACAAGGCATTAAATTTCAGACAAAATATTAGGCATCTTTTTTTATCTTTGGACAATCTACGAAGGCTGAAAGCCTAAATACTAACGTACCGTGGGTGTCTTAAGCAGGGTAAGAGGAAGTTTGTTAACACGGGACTTAAAAACTTGAAGATTTGGGAGGGAAGGAAAGACCTCCGCTGGCAGTAGGTTCTACAGTCTAGAAACTCTAGGGATAAAAGAACGAACGAAATGGGAAGTTCGGGGTCTGTCCAATTGACCGTATAAGGATGCATACGTGCGGCACCACGAGTTTCTCTGTTGGGAGCTGCAAGAGGAGGGACTATACTGGATAATTCGTCGGAGCAGAAGCCGTAAAAGTATCTATAGAAGAGCGATAGATCTCCCACAGCTCGACGATGGGCAAGAGATGGAAGTCTTTGAGTAAGTAAAGGATCATTAATAAGACGAATAGCCCTTCCTTGAATGGCATCAAGAATGCTGAGGGTTGTGGGGGATGCCATTCCCCAGACATGAGAACAATATTCCAGAGAGGGTCGAATTTGGGACACATACAAAGTGTATAAATTGGAAGGGGAAAAATACTTTTGGCTCGGAAAAGAAATCCAAGATTTTTTGACGCCGCGGTGGCTATAGATACAATGTGTTTATGCCAGTTAAGGTTATTTTCAAATGTGACGCCCACAAGGTCAAACGTGTCCCCGCTCTGCAAAACCTGGCCACTCATAAGCAAAGGGTGAGTGTTTGATGATTTTTTCGCGACAAGGAACATGATTGTGTTTTGGATGCATTAAATTGAACGAGATTTTTGGCGCCCCAATCCAATACCAAATTGAGATCCTGTGAAAGAGATATCTGCATCGCCCTGCGTTTGCCTTCCAAGTCGGGTTGAGAGATTGGCTTGGGAACCTGAAAAGTGGAGTGAAGGGTACTATCATCAGCATAACTATGAATGGGATTGGTTGTGTGAAGAAACAAAGTTGGTGCTAGTACTGAACCCTGAGGCACTCCAGCATTAATTTCGTGAAAGCTTGAAGAGTGGCCATCAACAATGACTGATATACGTCGATTAGAAAGATAACTGGAGAGCCAAGAGCAGAGTTTAGTTGGAAGACCATAGGAGGGAAGTTTATTAAGAAGTGCGTCATGCCAGACTTGGTCGAAAGCTTTAGATATATCAAGAGCAACGATCTGGGACTCACCTAGAAACTCAAGAGACTTGTGTAGTCATAGTCTAAGAACCTAAATAAAACAAAGAGTAGTTACCAACTAACGTTCCGCGTAATTTTATGTAAAGTGACAAAACGTAAGTTCTTAAATATTTACACTTAAACTGCAGGCATAACAATTCCGACTTTGCACCACTTGCTTCATGGCAGAATTGTTTACGGAATCTATTATGACAACCACCAAAAGACTTAGCACAAATTGTAGATTAATTCTTCTTGTATTTTTAATTGCATTTATTTAATAAATTATTTAAAAAACACAATATTAACTTTAACAAAAGCAAGAAAAACTTGACTATGAATTGTCATGGACTTTTATACTAGTTCAAAATTATGTCAATAAGGGGCTTTTTTACAACGTTGCAAGCTTAATTTTAATTATCCATTGGGAATTTAAATTTAGAGACACAATGTTGAAACAGGGTCAATTAGCTAATAAAAATGGGTATCAACATAGATGAATAATAGCGAAAAATATTTACCATATTTACAAAAATGACACAATTTTTTATTTGTGAAAACTTACTTTTTTTGTATTTTTTTATTTTCTTTTAAACATTTATTTAATACTTAAATCATGAAGAATCTTTAAAGAATTCGTTATTTACTGCAACAACAGAAATCAAAAAATGTAATTTTGCAATAAAATAGTTCAATATTATTTCGATGAGATACGATTTCTGTTCATAATGATAATTTACGTCATCAAGGGCAACCTTTAAATATACAGTATGTCCACGGATAGACTTTACAAAAGGACAAATGGACCAAAAATATAAATGTTCAAAAAAGTAATCTGTGGCAACTGCTTTTACTTCTTAAAAAAACAATATTTACGTTGAGACATTTGCTTTATTTTGTACAGGAGCTACGAAAACTACAAAAATGTGTAAATGAACCAAGACAAAACTACTTTTACTTTTACTAATTTAGAAAAATGTCAAAAAAAGGTGTTTAGAATTAAATCAGGTCATAAAACATACAACTATTTTTTGTATAAAGGCATTTACTTCCGAGTTTGAAAATGACGTCAATGCCGTCCTGCTGATGGCGCCTTAGGAAAGGAGCTTACTGAAATGGCAGGCAAGTATAGTGGCGGCCAGATGGTAAGTCACTGTCAAGAGAAATATTTAAATTATAAATAAATACAGAAGCGCATATTAAAGTAGAGTGGCGGTGGAATGGTGTTTGGCAAGTGTGTGGCGTCAGTTGGGTACGACAAATCGTTAAAATATTTAATTTTTAGGGGCTTTAAAAATTTCCCCTGCCACTAGCTCACCACCTCATCGTCACGTCACTTGCTTACCATTCTAATGTGCACCTTGCCTAAAGGTCGCAAGTGCTTGACAGATATTAGTAAAAAATTTGTACCATTCAAATAACAAAGTAACTAATAGCAAACACTTAATTTTGATGACCCTGTAACTATATCCTTAACCCCACTTCTATAAAATAACATTATCCCGCCACTGGTCTATAATTACATATTTCCAATTAAGTTTAAAGTATAACAACAAGAAAATGAACTTTATGTCAGCCTGTATATTGCTTTTAGGCAGATATTTCTATTGCTCATCTCTAATGCAAGACTAGAACCATTTAAAGAAAAGAAACACATTATTGCTTAAAAAAAGTTAATTAATCAATTCCATAATAAGACGATAATTAAAGTTTAATTCTATGTAATGTTCCTTTCAAAGACAGCCTACATTTTGACCTTTAAGGAAAACATTTTAAAATTATACCAATTAAAGGATCCTTGAAGGAAGCTGTCAGATCGAGTGAGATATCGATTTTTATGTAACTTAATAATAAAAAAATAGTCTGATGCTATTTATAATAACATGCCATTAAAATTTACATAAGAAGTATATTTTGAATTTAAGAAATTAAAAATAAAGTCATAATTAATGAGTTTAATTTATATTATAGTATAGGAGGTAGCAACGTTTTCGAAAAAGAATTTTAGGTCAGCTGATCTTTCGATATTTTGTTCTTCTTCTTTTGGACAGACCCCGGGCTGTCTGGCTGAAGGTAGTAGTTGCGTTTATTAGTTCGCATCCTACCTGTACAGGTAGTTTTCAACATCTAAGGTTCTAAAAACATTTTAAGACACCTTATTTTTAATTTTTTTCTTTAAATTTATCATTGCGAATTAAACTCTCGTTACCCTCCCAAGCAGCAAGCTGACGTCTTCTTGACGTATCTTTTAAGTCATTTTTGGTCACATTTGGTCAGCAAAGACGTCATAAGATGACGACAAAATGACGTTAAATTGACCTCTTTAAGTCACAGACAAAAGACGTTAATAACGTCATAATGACGTCTTTAAGATGACGAAAAATTGACGCATATACTTTTGTTTAAAAGCTAAAATGATACGATATTTTATTTAAAAATTAAAATAGGAAAAAACTTTGTACTGCTTGCAATTTCCTTGCACTGCAAGGTCGCATCTCTCGGAACACTGTCTAACCTGGAGATGCATATTTTTTCACTAGCCGAAGATATTTCTTTCAAAGCTAATTGAGATTACCAACCGCAGACCACTCTCGAACTATTTTGGTCTCATCGGTACGGTGTAGGCGATAAAAAGCAAAGATGTTGAATAAACGTAGTAGTTTATTGTCCATTACGCCATCTACTGGTGGAGTTTTTTCCTATTTCAATTTTGTAAATTTATTAGTCTTGTTTTTTGTCATATGATATTTCGGTTGGATTTTTCACAAAAACTTTCTGGCGGGTTTTTAGGGGTCATTAGATTTTTATGACGTCAAAAACACGTCATTAATATGACGTTAAAATGACGTCATTACTTTGGTCTGGTGACGTCCTATGACCAAAAATGACTTAAAAATTACGTCACAATGACGACAGCTTGCTGCTTGGGCTTCTGACTTCTGAACCGTTCAGTATAAAATTTTGATTAAACTTGGAACGATAATATATGACCAAGGTCTGCATTTTTTGACATATTAGTGACAGCTCTAAATGCGAGTCTACAATGTTACTTTTTTATTTTTTGCATTACGAACCCATGGAAATTTTAACTTGTTGGAAAACTTAAAAACCTTCACAATTTTTATTCATAACCTTCAGAGAAAAAATTATAAGACCCAGCTTATAACGAACTGAGGTAGAATATTTTATTTATTTGGAACCAATAATGATTAATTCTAACTTTATATTTCTACAAGTCCCTTTTATTTTTGTATCGTATTTTTATTTACCAAATGCAATTGTCTCAATAGAGAATTATTGCCAATTGCCTTATTAAGCTCGGGAATTATTAATACCCGCCTTATTTAAATAGTACTTGTACCCATAATTTAGAGTTATTGCAAATCATGTTGACAGTGTCATTAACCTAAATAAATGGGAAAACAATTTTAGTAGTTTTTCTTTATTGTTTTGTGTTTTAGGGTTTTGTTTTACACAATTACAGAAATACATTTAAAAAGCAAGGTTTTAAGTATTTTTACTTCCAAAAACTTTTAGATTTTGTGGTCGGCAGCCGTTCGGTTATACAAACAGTTCCGAAGTTAAAATAGGACCATAATAAGGCTCGACCCAAAACCGACATAAATAAAGCCAGGCACTATCCTTATTAAGGGAGTCCTTATCCCACCATGCATCTGCGCAAGCTCAGATGTCAAATTAAGGACGGTATTATTAGTGCCTGGGCTTATTTCACTGTGCAATAATTCTCTAATATCTGGATCCCAGAAGTTAAGCCTTTGATTTGGAGAGTTTTAATTGGTAAACTTTTTAATTAAACTAAAAAGAAAATAAGGTACTGTTGTTGAGCTAGTGGTACATGGAGATAATGAGATAATTTGGAGTGGTTATTCAATACGCGATTTTGTTAACACACCGTAGATCAGTAAATTTATCTCTGTTTCTACTAAATCGAACTGTTTTTGAGTCTAGAAGTACGATCCCCAAACAGCAAAAACTTTTCATTGAGCAATCCCCCATATAAGTAAAGCATGATGCGTCGCCACTATTTCTTGACCTTGCTGCAGAGCTGGGACACAAGAATAAATATATTAACCAGAAGGATATCTCGAAGGCGGCTTCTTTGATGTCTCCTAGCGCGTCTCATGACCTCAAACTGCATATTTTGCAGGCGTTTCATGAGCGTACCTAAGAAATTAACATGTTTAGGCGCCTATCTCTTAAAAATATATTTTAATATTATTATAATGCATTTTATAACATCTATGCAATCAAATAAAACAGATGCTTTAATAATATGTCGTATTGAGATATATTAATAATTATTATGAAATGTGTCTATTTATTTTCGCATATGACAATTTTTTATTTTTCATATTTTTGAAGTTTCTATTTATCCATTTGAGGGTATGGAATAGTCTAACTGTAACAAACCATTTAATCAAATAACTAATTGGAAATTGTTCACAAGGATGTAAAAAACTATTTTTAAACGGTTTTACTTGACCTGTTTGTTATTTATTTGGAATTATTTTTGGGTCAAATCTAGTAATTGAAATTTGACCCCCTTCCTGACGACCGATCGATCTGAAATTTGGTACACTTCCTTAGTCTTGATGACAATACAATATAACATATTCTTTATGATTGTAAATCCAACATGGCCGTCGATACAAAATGGCGGATTACATATTACTTTACTACAACCTCAATATGGGTATCAAATTAAAGGGCTTTATTGGTAGAATAGAACCCACTATAAAAAAAATAAAATCCAAGATGGCCGCCGCCACAAAATGGCGGATTATATATTTTTTTCACAAATACCTCAATATGGGTATCAAATGGAAGGGCTTGATTGGTAGAATAGAACCCACTATAAAAAAATTAAAATCCAAAATGGCCGCCGCCACAAAACGGCGGATTACATATTTTTTCTCACAACTACCTCAATATGGGTATCAAATGAAAGGGTTTGGTTGGTAGAATAGAGCTCACTATAAAAAAAAATCAAGATGGCCGCCGCCACAAAATGGCGGATTACATTTTTTTCACAAATACCTCAATATGGGTATCAAATGGAAGGGCTTGATTGGTAGAATAGAACCCACTATAAAAAATTAAAATCAAAATGGCCGCCGCCACAAAATGGCGGATTACATATTTTTCTCACAACTACCTCAATATGGGTATCAAATGAAAGGGCTTGGTTGGTAGAATAGAGCTCACTATAAAAAAATAAAATTCAAGATGGACGCTGCTGCAAAATGGCGAATTACATATTTGCCACAACTACTTCAATATAGAATCGTTGGTTAGTTCTGGTTAGTTATAGTAAGGCGAACTCAATAGAATGAGAAGTATCAACTAACAACAAAACTAAAAACTTGAAAATAAATTATGTAAAAAAACTTTTTATGTTAAACGGTTTTATTGTACTAAAAGCTAAAAAATAATTCGGTAAGTCCTAGCTACCAGATCGCACCAATCTTCTCATCAATCTGGGGTATTGATCAGACAAATAATAAAATCGTTGGGCAATTGACATTTCTATCATAATATTTACTCTGGATACGCTTCAGTTTTTTAAAATATGTATTGTATAATTTACACAAGTGTCTATTTATTTTTCCATATGACAATTTTTCTATTTTTAACATTTTCAACGTCTTGAGGAAATCTGTAAAATTTGTTCGCACCATCATCGTAGGATTTGTTTTTACAATTTTTAAAACTGCAAACAAGGCCTACTTTTTTTCTTTCTTCTTCCATGATAGGTAATTAATTACACAATTCACAGAAAAATCACTAAACAGAATATTATAGTCCAGAAAAATAAAACGTATCGCAATAAACTATATAAAATACATTGACCGTTACCGAGTCGTTGCTTCGCCTTTCACTACTGCACTGGCAATTTCGGTTTAGAATTTCGGTTTAGTAGCCCTCGAAGGTCACAGCCTGCGCCGCTCAAGGTAAAAGAGATATCCTTCTGGTTAATATATTTATTCTTGTGGCTGGGATACACTACCAAACAATGGTTAAGCTGTGGAGCGGACATACAGCAATTTTAGGCGTTCAACCAATTATAACCGCGGTAATAATTGGTGACAACTTTGACATATAATACATTGTTTAAACGTCAACATAACCGATTGGTTAATACCGTTTTAGAATTGGTTCTTCGCCTAAAATTGATGATAAAGCATCGCGAGACCCGTGCTTTACATATATGGGGGATTGCTCAATGGAAAGTTTTTGCTGTTTGGGTCTTTACAAAATAAAGTAGTATTTATGCAATAACGTCACACAAAAATCCAAAATTATAGCAATTATAAAAAAGGCTTTGACACAAAATTTTAATGCAATAGCAAAAACTAAAAGCAAATGTATAGTTAGCACCAGGGGCGTGCCTACTGGGTGGTGCAAGTGGTGCAAGGCACCACGACGCAATGCTGAGGGGCGAAAAATTTTGAAATAAAGGGCGGCAATGTTGGAAATATATAAAATTTTTGAGAATAATGCAATTTCAAAGTAGGAACTTTGTTTTTTGCTTTTCTAAAATATTTTATTCCAAGGAAAAAAGCAATGTTAAATATTAAAGAGACAAGAGTGTATTTTAAATGCGATGACCTTTTTTGCTCTTTAAACTGTTATAGGGGCGGCCAATAATTTTTTGCACCATATTTTTATTTAAAGGAGGACTTCGTTGCAAAACAATGTAATTTATCATTAAACAAATAAAAAGCTCTAAACGTCATTTTTATTTCTTTTCTACTCCTTCTGTTCACTGGTTCCTTTGTGGTACCCCCACAACGTGATGCCCTAAGCATTTGTTTTATTTGCTAAAGTATAGGGTTATGCGAAACGTTCTCGGACAAAAATCATAAATTATAATACTCCTTGGCTTTCCGCTTTTAAAAACATCTATACCAGGATTGCAAGAAGTTTTAATGGATTTGTTTTTATACAGAAAACACCCTAATGTTACATTTTGACCTAAATTTTCAAATACCCTGTGGAATAATTTAATGCCAAACTTGTATTCCATTATATTTGATTTTAAAGCTCCATGTTTTCTTAACATTTCTTGTTTTTTTATACAAGTTAATATCCTAATTCTAAAAGAAAACACACATTTTTAAAGAAAACAGAGAATTTAGGTATCTGGTAACAAGTTATTAATTTACACCTTTTTAAATTTTTTTTATTTTTTGTGATACAAAACAAATAAAAATACCAGTTGTCTAATTTGTGTCGTAGTTTTCAAATTCGCGCATTTGAGTGTGACGTCAGACAACGTTAACGTTTTTCTAACCCTCAAGAACATACCTATTAGAGGCAGTCTTACCGCTTAGCTGAGAAAACAATTGCATGTTTAATAATTAATAGTTTAAAAAAACTAAAAAAACACGCTTTTATATGCAACCGAACTAAAAATTAAAAAATAATTTTTCATTAAAAAAAATATTTTCACTTCATAGTAAAAAGCGTGGGGTGCATTTTACTATTTTTTCATAACTTTTCCATCATAGATATTGGCAAATATAATAATTATAACATTTTAATATATTAAGCACCCCACGCTTTTTACTATGAAGTGAAAATATTTTTTTAATGAAAAATTATTTTTTAATTTTTAGTTCGGTTGCATATAAAAGCGTGTTTTTTAGTTTTTTAAACTATTAATTATTTTTCATTTTTAGTTCGTTATATCAATTAATTTTTTAAAAATAAATGCTCCAGTTTATTCACTAAAAATTTTTTCGCCATTTTGTCAAGATTAGCAAAGTTTTTCAGATTTACTTTCTGAAAATACCTAATATAAAATTTGAGTAAAATCAATTCAGATCGAACTCTTGAAATGGCCGGTGGTTGGTACCACTGGGACGTACAGGTGACAGATGACACTTGGTTGAAAATAACCAGCCCCTTTTTTATTAGTTCTGTGCCCCTGTATATCAAATTTGGTCAAAATGGGGGTTGCTCCAACTTTCGAAACAATTACCCAATTTGCATAAATAAGACAAATATTTTTAAAATATTACCTTTTAAACTAAAAGAAATTTACCATAAATGTTTTTTCTAAATATGAGTTTACTTTAGTTTACTTACCTTAAGTGATATTTTAATGTAGTTTGCTAATCTCCATTTCCAGTCTTTGTCCTAATCTAACATTCGGTACAAGTTTCTAACACTCAATAAAGGCCTTTTAGAAAGTATAAATGGAAGATGGTATAAAAGTTATATGCAATAACTTGTTAGTTACTTTTATTTGCTTCTTGTATTTCAATTAAAGTGTATACTTTGTTTTTAATAGCTTAATTAACTGAAACTTTAATTTCACATTAAAGGAATTTTAGGTTATGTTATGACTGTGAATTTTGTCAGATGTCAGTTGGTAATACAGATTTCTGTTTTATGACCGCCTGTTTTAAAAAACAAGTGAAGGTTATTCGTTCGTTAAAAAAGCGTGTTAAAAAAACAGATGAAGGTTATACGCTCCCGGAACGAATGAGTTCAGTTTAGCAGAATTGAGCCCCTGGTCCCCAACCCGTCGGCAAATGTTGTCAAGTTCGATTATTCAATTGTCTAATCTGGCGCATCCGCCAGAACGTACGATTTTTCACTTTTCCTATTTTCCTAGAAAATGCTGGAACTTAACGGGATACTGTTTTTAAATTTTTCTAATTTTTAGTTCGGTTGCATATAAAAGCGTGTTTCTTTAGTTTTTTAAACTATTAATTATTTTTCTTTGTCAAGAATAGCAAAGTTTTTCAGATAGACTTTCTGAAAATAACCTAATATAAAATTTGAGTAAAATCGATTCAGATCGAACTCTTGAAATGGCCGGTGGTTGGTACCACTGGGACGTACAGGTGACAGATGACAAAGAAAATTAACCCAGTTTTCTAGGACAGATGACACTTGGTTGTATCAAGCAGTGGTTATAATAATATAATTTTTTTTCCAAAGCAGGATAACGGGATACTGTTTGCAGATTATTGCATTGTCATGGGTCCTTAATACGTGTGCAAAGTTTCAAAGAAATCAAATAGCTGGAAGTTGGTTAAAATTAGGCTCAAAGATTCCGTTACATAGCCAGCCAGATTGATAGATTGATAGATAGTTACAACCCAAGTTAATATAAAAGCGTGTTAAAAAGCAATAAACTTTAGCGCTGCATAATCATACTGGTCAGCAGGACCAAAAGCGATAGATTATACTCTTGTCATATTTCTTTCTCATGCGCTTTTTCACACTGCCATAAAGGCTGACTCTAAAGGTTTATTTTTAAGGCTTTGTGTGGAATCCAAACAAACCCCTCTAGCCCCTCTGCTCTCCATAAAACAAACAAATGTTTCTATGGAAAATATACGTTATTTTTCATTTTTTTTACATTAGTGGCACTATTTAAGATAATTTATATTTGTTTTATCCTTTAGCCTTTCGGCATTAATATCATGGATTGAAGTTTGTACAAATTATACTTTAGTTCACATACTTAGTAAGATTAAATATCACAAATAATCACGAAAATTTAGAGTAAGAGTGTCACAAGTAGCCTACTCTAGTCACAAACACTTTAAAACACACAAAAAACTGACATAAATGGCGTTATTTTAACTACGAATTCCCATAATACAAATCTATTGTTTGGATTCCTTGCCTGCGTCGTGACGTCAGCAGTAAATGCGCGAATTGTTAACTGGATTTTAATTATCCCTTAAGATTTACAAGATACGAAAATAAGTATATATATTTTTTAAATAAAACACGCTGTATATTATATCAGTAAAAAGCTCTTTTAAATGGCTTGAAAAAAACGTTTAATAAATTTATTATCCCAATAGTTTCGGAAATATTGCCAGCCAAATCTTAAGATTCCCAATTCATTCACAATCACAAGCCTCATAAATATATATTATATTTTTAATAGAAGATGTATCTACAATGCGTATATCAAGAACATCATAATTTATTGCAAACCGCATATTAAAAAAATTAATACCTAATGACAATATACTAATAGTTTTAATAAAACGAACAGCATAGACAGTTTTCAAAACGTTACGAGCAAACAGGTTAATGGAAATATAGTGTTTTTAGTTTTTCAATAAATTTTATTGTTTTCTTTTAAATAAAAAATTTTTTTTTTGAATAAAAATACTGACACAATTAAAAAATAAATTTTAGGGATAAATGGTGCTTTAAAACTGAATATACTGGTAAAAATTGTGAATTATTCCAGAAGGTGTTTAAAAATTTAGGTCCAAATGCAACATACAAATTGTGTATAATAATAGGCCATATACACCTAAGGTAGCAAATTTTGGGTGTAGATAGATTGAATATTCCTTTTCTTTAAATTTTTCCGGAAATTGCCAGATTTTTTTGTAAAAATGCCAAAATTGGCATTTTTGTGGAAATGCTCGCAAAATTATTTAAATGTCCTGGGTTGGTAATGTATTTAACTATTAATTAAAATAGTTTTTACATAGTAACCAGTGTTATTAAGGGAAATTTTATACACTACAAAAAAGGTTTCTTAACATTTTTCAAAAAATTCATTTCTTTCAAAGTTATTCAATGTTGAAATAAATTTTTATTTTAACATTGAATAACTTTGAAGGGAATAAATTTTATCGAAAATAGTTGAGAAACCTTTCTTGTAGAGCATAAAATTTTCCTTAAAAATAATTATTTCTTTTATAAAGATATTGATTTTCATTGTAGTTAAAAAAATTAGAATCTAAGTGATAAAATTAAAAATTAATTTAATATTTAAGGCGCGATTACAAGAAAACGGCTCATTCAACGAAAATTTACTAAGAAAGCTTTTTGTAGAAAATTTAATTTTCTTCAAGAATATGAATGCTCAATAGTTTAATAGTGACTGATTCCGAGATTTTGTATAAAAAATTCAACAATTGTTAAAAAACAATAATGTTAATGATGTATCTCTTCATGGGCTTAAAATTTCAGGATATTTTTCTTTCGTCGCCATGAACAATATATTTACTGTACCGTTATATAAAAAAGATTGCTTGTTTTTTTTTGGCCCAGTCTAATACACAATATACTGGTGTAAATTATGGCTAAAAATACAGGGTATGATTACATAGCTCATCTTAGAAAGAAACGTTTATATGAACACTAGCTGACCCGGCAAACGTTGTTTTGCCATATAAATAATTTTTAAGTAATTTCTAGCCTAAAATTAAAAAAATGTTAAGGATGGACAATCCTTATCACTAAGGGGTATGAAAAATAGATGTTGGCCGATTTTTAGACCTACTCAATTAGCTCACAAAATTTCATGAGAATCGGTCAAGCTGTTTCGGAGGAGTACGGGAACGAACATTGTGACACGAGAATTTTATATATAAGATGATGTCCTAAACGTCTTAACTTTTGAGATACAATGTAAAAATTTTCAAAAAACAAAAAATTAAAAAAAAACACTTATTTTAGTAGAAACTCTTATAGTACTGGATATAAACCCTATTTAAATTAGTATTTAAGTTTATACATTTGTTACATAACTGCTAATGTAAAATTAATAAACCTAATTTTTTAAAGAATAAGATCCTGCAATGCTTCTTTTTATGGTCTAAAAATATGCAATTAGTGAACTAATTTTTTCTCTTAAGGGGACTTTTAAAGCAGTAATTCTATTTGCTTAATCTAAAGAAAACACAAAAATTTTACACACATTTACACAGTTAGTGGCGTACCGTTTTTTTGTTGCAAATATTCCTTCAGTTGCCTCTTGAGACGCCACTGGATTTATTGAATGTAATTAACTTAGTGGTAAATTATCCCCTTAATGTCTACAATAATATTGCCAAATTAAAACAAAATTGGGTAAGGAATAATTAGGATTTAAAAAATGTTTTTTTTTTTTTTGTAATTTTGACACCCTGCATCTCAAAAATTAAAAGGTTTAGAACATATGTTTATAAAAACCTTTCCTTCTAAAATAAGCTAAGGAGTCATACCCCTGTATTTTTAGCCATCAATTAAATTTCACCCTGTATACAAACCAAAACACTTGAAGCAACCAAATAAGTAGTAAGTCACGATTCCACGATTATTTACATTTAAAAAGATAATCAGTTGATCTTTCAATTATATGTTTTAGTTAAGAATAATATTTATATTGTTCAGAACAAGAAAAGGTTACGCTTTAATTTATTTGTATTTCTTCTTTTGTTAACCTTTAAACTATAAAAAAATTGTTTATTTTTTTATGACCCTTGCATTTACATATTTTCGGTGACATGTCCGTGTGCGAGTTAAGTTTATGCAAAAATGTGCAAATGTTTCAAAATGCGAATTTTTAAATGCTAAGTAGAGTTAATTTATATTAAGGGATTACAACATAGCCGCTATGCGATTTGTGAAATTCTATGTTTTTAATGTATGTTCTGTGTTCTTTTATATGTTTAGCTAACGGCCTACAAGTTTCACCTGTTGGGTATATCTTTCTTCGTACCGTGCGGCCTATAAACTCTAATCTGCCCGCTATAATAAGATTGAAAAATCTTATCATCGGTAAATACTAACCTTTCCCTAAAAATCCATACCTTGCGGTAAATATTCCAGTGCAAACCCCATTCTTTGCTCTTTATTCATATCGGTCAAAAATGGCTTTTTAGCAGCTACACTGCTTCTTAATTCCGAATTTTTGATTTCTTGCCGCTCTTGCTATCCCAGAAAATTAGTTTGGTTGTGTGCTTCTAACGTACCGTGGGTGTCTTAAGCGAGGTAAGAGGGAGTTTGTTGACACGGGACTTAAATACTTGAAGATTTGGGGGAAGGAAAGACCTCCGCGGCAGCAGGTTCCACAACCTGGAAATTCTAGGGATAAAAAACGAACAAAGTGGGATGTTCGGGGCCCGTCCAGTTGGACCGTATAGGGTGCATACGCGCGGAACCACGAGTTTCTCTGTTAGGAACCGTAAGTGGAGGAACTAAACTGGACAATTCTTCAGAGCAGAAGCAATGGAAGTATCTATAAAAAGCGACAAATCCCCCACAGCCCGAAGATGGGCAAGAGAGGTAAGCCTTTCTCTAAGTGAAGGATCATTAATTGGACGAAGAGCTCTTTTTTGAATGGAATCAAGAATGCTTAGGGTTGTGGGGGACGCCATGCCCCAGATATGAGAACAATATTCCAAGGGAGGTCGGATTTGGGACACATATAAAGTGTATAAATTAGAAGGGAAAAATACTTTTGGCTCGAAAGAGAAATCCAAGCTTTTTGAAGCTGCCGTGGCTATAGATACAATAGTGCTTCTTGGTTTCCAACTTGCTGAGCTGTTCTTCCCAGGAAACACCTTCTTCGAATAGAGTAATTACTCTCGCCTTCTCTAGTTCATTCATTTTCCAAAATTAAAAAAAGTAAAATAATATAATTTTGAAATGTGTGACAGATAACAATTTGTGAAGTAAGGTATATTTCCAGGTGAACCAGGTACGCAAAAGCCAACATCACACTGGGAAAAATTCGGTGTACGAGATTTAGATTCCGTCACTGTACATATTTAAATATATAGGGGTTGCCAATATACAAGGTGTGTGTAACTTTTTTAAATTAAATATGACCTTGATCAACCCTATGACGATAACTTTATTTAAATACTATCTTTTATATAAAACAGTTTTTATTATAGATGGGTGAAGGACACCTCATCTTTGGATCTTGTACTAGACGTAAATAAAATTAATTATATCTTAACAAAAATAAATTCGAACCCATGATACGAACGCATTCTTTTAAAACGTTTTAAAAAACAAGACGATTATGTGTCTAAAGTAAATAAAATTTGGAAAAGTTGTTGATAAAAATTGAGATTATTTTAGGATTTTTGATTTTTCAAACAAATTTATTTTTAATGGTACGCCCATAATATCCTCCAAAGTCATATTTTTACAAATTATAGTTATGTATGTCATCGCTTTTGATTCAAGAATAATCAGTTATGACAAACAATAGAAGGAATTTAGTCTATTTTCTTTCCATTTAAATTTTATATTAGCCTTGTTCCCTTCAATATTATAATGTTGGACACTCCCTTATAAATCGCACACAACATTGCTTGTAGCTTTACATTTCAATATGGGCTATATACGGGGAGCTTTACATTGTAAACTTATTTATATTTTTATTTAAAGAGTACAATAAAATATTTAAAAAAAGGTAAATAGGGAATGAATTTGACAACGCTTGATATTTGTCGTTGAAATTTAATCAAATTAACAAGAAAAAAAATATATATCGGGTGTGACAACGAAATTACCATCTAGCAATTTATTTTCTTCTGTGCAACCGTATAGTTTTTAATTTTAGGGACGTTATTTTGTATCACCGAAAGCCAATTTAAGATATAATAGCTTCTGTATATTACTTCCGGTTTAACCGGAAATAATATAAACTTTGATATTTTAAATGCCGTTTTCTCTAAAACTAAAAAAGATAGGTTATTGGTGTATTATAGGTTTGATATCAGGAATAGCCTAAAGAATTTAAATCTTAAAAAATACATAGGATTTTCCATTAAAATTACCAGGTTGATCATACTTAGAAGTTTAAATTTTACAGCACTTCCGGTTAAACAGGAAGTAGTATTATAATGGTCTCTAAAGGTAGAGTCATTTAAAAGAAGTATTTAAAACATTTTTATTTTTGTGATGTTCATTTGTTTTCCCATAAAACTGCATATTGTGCTGTCGTTTGGACATATTCAAACGTCATTTTCTCCAAAACCAAAACATTTAGGTTATGGAAATATTAAAAATTTTATATTAGGAATGACCTGTAGAATTCAGATCCAAAAAATATACAGGATGTTCCATTTAAAATATCAAAGTTTATATCACTTCCGGTTAAATCGGAAGTAATACACAGATGTTGTTATACCTAAAATTGGCATCCAGCGATACAATATGACGTTGTCACCCGGTATATATGTTAGGTTAAATGTGGATAGTTAGGTTATTATGTACAATTACCGGTAACTATGCATAATTACCAGTGCTCGTGGTAAAGGTTGTAAAAACCTTCGAATTAATCACATTTACCGGCAATTATATAAAATTACCATACCCCTTTAGTACATGTAGTAAATAATGAAATCAAACATTGAAATCCATTGCGAAAACCAGGAAATGAATAGGGGTGCTGCCAATTTAAAAAAAATGCGTTGCTAATCAAAACTAACCTGACCGTGATTTCGGACACGTTGGATCTTATTTTAAAAAATCCACTACATATATAGAACTCCAAGATAAACAACATGTAACGAGGTCTAGTCGCTAATACGTGCGCGTCTGCAAGTATCACCCTCCCCGCGCCCCGCCCACGCCCTTACTCTCTATTCCAAAACTATGTCAACATTTACCACAGTCACGCAGAAGTTTTATATAATTACCGGTAAATGTGGATAATTCACTATATTTACCATGTGCGTTGGTAAATATCTATAATTACCGGTAATTATAGATAATTTCCGATTGCTTACATTTACCGTGACATATATGTAAATAAAGGAGTTGCTTTTCAAACTTGTTTTTTTTGGAAGTGGGAGGCGTGCCAAAAATTTTTTTTTTTCGCAAATTCTAAAATATATATTTTTTACCAAGGCGTTCCTCTTTAAGCCAATAATGAATGTTGGTAAAAAAATTAAGAACAAATTCAACCATTGAAAATATAAAAACAAGTTTATATAAACATGGGTTCTCAAGATACAGGGTGTTAAAATTGTTTTTGTTTTAATACCTTAAAAATATTTTTATCTAACTTTCTTTTAATTTGGCAATGTTATTAGGTTTGTTCCTACATCTGTCAGGAACGGTTTGCAAACCGTCAGGCTCATGCGTAGGAGATAAAATCCGTTGAATTTTGTCTCGTGCGCATGCTCTGACAGTTTGCAAACGGTTTCTAACTGCTGTAGGAACAAGCCTATTATTGGCGTTAAGAGGAAAGTTTGTAACTATAATTAATCACATTTAATAAGTTTAGTGGCGCCTCAAGCAGCAACTAAATTAATATTTCTTACAAAAATCGGTACGCCACTGACTGTGTAAATGTGTGTCTTGAGATTTATTAAATTAAAAGTAACTCTATTATGATTTTTTGCTGTATCTTGTTTAGTTCAGGAGAAAAAATAATAAAATCCACTGAATTTCATATTTTTAGACCATAAAAAAGCAATGAGGGAACTTTTTCTTTAAAAAATTGGTTTTAAAATTTAAAAATTATGTAACGACAACAAGAAACTTACTTAAATAAAGAATATATTCAGTTCTAGCAATATTTACAAAAATAATTGTTTTTTAAATTTTTTAGTTATTAAAAAGTAAAAATCGGCTTAAATACTTCTTAAATACATATTATCTGATCTATATTCAGAGGCGATTTCTTTCCTTTTTCATTAAAAAACAATTTTGAAGACCACAAAGAAACAAAAAAAAAGGTAATTCATTTTCCTTTCTACGCACTAAATTAAAATCGAAATCACCTAAACAATTTATAAAGTACAAAATCTGCGCCCCTAAAAAACGCCGCCCTAGGCTCCAACCTACTTAGCCTTCTGGTAAATGCGCCCACTGTCTGTATTGCATATTATATGGAACGGTATTGGCCGGATTTTCATTCAAGGTGCTATATTCACACGAGATTTTTTAAACCCGGTGCCTAATAGCCGCACATACGTGCGCTGCTTCTTCTAATTTCTCCAAGACAATTTTTTCCGATCTGTTCCGTGCTATTTTAAATAGAGCACCCCATATTTTTTTCTATAATTGAATTCTACAGGCAATTCCAAGAAAATACATGTATCACATGTTATACAGGGTGTCCGAGAAAATGTGGGAAATCTTTCGCACACGTATGGAACAGATGAAAATAACACGACAAGTTCCTATAAAATTTTTCCGTTTAAGCCCCCTGCCGAGATATGATCCCCTAAAGGGGGCAGCTAGAGATCGATTTTCGTGAATAACTTTTAAAGCGCTCTGTATAATTTGATAATATTTTAGTACGATGCATACTAGTAAAGACCTCTTAAAATAGTGCCCTTGAAACTTATGTCGCTTCTTTAGTTTGCCAGGGACGGACTAGTTTTTGCACATTATTGATAATATTTTTACGCCCTGTATGGTGAAGACACAAAAAATATGTTTTTGGGTAGTTTAAACCTTTTGCTAAAAAAGGTACTCTTGTTTGACATCAATAAAATGAGCCGTTTTCGAGTAAAAATTATTTTAACAATAAGAGTTTATTTTTGTTTAATAATACAATATTTTATTTTCGATGTAATTTGTAATTTTTGATTCAGTATTGAAGTCCTCTCGTAGCAGGTCAGGAATTTATTGTTAAAATAATTTTTTACTCGAAAACGGCTCATTTTATCGATGTCAAACAAGAGTACCTTTTTTTAGCAAAAGGTTTAAACTACCCAAAAACATATTTTTTGTGTCTTCACCATACAGGGCGTAAAAAATATTATCAATAATGTGCAAAAACTAGTCCGTCCCTGGCAAACTAAAGAAGCGACATAAGTTTCAAGGGCACTATTTTAAGAGGTCTTTACTAGTATGCATCGTACTAAAATATTATTAAATTATACAGAGCGCTTTAAAAGTTATTCACGAAAAATCGATTTCTAGCTGCCCCCTTTAGGGGATCATATCTCCGCAGGGTTGGCTTAAACGGAAAAATTTTTATAGGAACTTGTCGTGTTATTTTCATCTGTTCCATACGTGTTCGAGAGATTTCCCACATTTTCTCCGACACCCTATCTTAATAAGATTTTGAGAAAATGGCGTTTGAAAATATCATTTTAAGATACGCGCACATACGTCGGCATCAGACTGCTCCATTTAATTTCATTAAAACCATTTATTTCGGCCCGTACCGTCCGTCCGATGCCGACGTATGTGCGCGTACCTTTATACGCCATTTTGATAGATGATACAAAAGGGCAAATACTATTTTTTACACATATTTAATATACCCTATATTCTATCACCGTTAAAATACAAAACAATATTCGGTTTTACCGGAGGTGCCACAAAGATTGACTTTGAGCGGAAAAAAACTTTAATAATTTTAATGAAAACCACTATCTTAAGCCTTAAATTAACATTTAAGACTTATTCTTAATCTTCCTTGTTAATTAAATCCTACTTTAAACTTAATAGGTTTTAAGATATTAATAGTAAAACACTAAGCTGCCTTGAAAATAGCAAATTAAATATATTTTTAACGTTTCACTATTAATAACTTAAAAACTACTAGGATTAGAAATGGGACATAATTAAGAAAAAAAATTGACAAACAAATATTAAGTTTTAATTTAAGACTTAAGGTAGTGGTTTTTATTTGAATTATTGAAGTTTTTTACTTCCGAAATTGAGAAATTGTATTTTTACGGTAATAACCATCATTTTTTTAACAAATTGATAAATATAGCGGTTAACATGACATTTTAAAAGTAATTAAGACAAGTATAAAATGTGACATGGGCGCCGGCAGGATAACTTCCAGGGGGTGCAAAGTAGAACAAAAATTTAAAGGCACAAAAAGGTCCTTCGACAGGCAGGATGACTTCCAAATCCTAAAATCAATACTTTTTTGGCCAAACCCACTACGTTTAATACATTTTCAAAGCTAGTTGCAAGTGCACCCCTTGCAACCCCTCCCGGCGCCCTTAAAATGTGGTATGTGTGTAGAATTGATTTTTAGAAAAGTATATTTCATTGCATTTAAAATATCTTATTTGAGAGCACTTTTGGTTAAACCGGATGTGCCACATAAAATCTAAAACATCAGAAGTCAAAGTAGTAATCTCGTGGCAGTGGCGTAGGGTGCCTTGGAGGGGCCCTGTATCACAACAAGTTAGGGGCTCCAAAAAAAAGAAAGACAATCCCACTTCTCCTTTCGAGGGGCCCTAAAAGAAATTTGAAGAATAAAAGGTCCCTAACCGACAATTTTACAGTTTTCACCCACTAATTTTTGCTTACACACATTGGGGGACCTCACAGCCCGGGAGCCCCGTATCATTGATACGGCGATAGCTACGCTCCTGTCTTGTGGGCACCCGGTATTTTGGAACATGCACAACGTACCTTTTGAAAAATAAAAAAATACTTTCTTGCTTAAAAAAATTAAAGCTTTTCTAACCTCCGGGCACTATGGATATATTTTTTTCTGTTAATTTAGATTGTTCTTAAAAATACGTCTAGGGCTGAATTTAGAGGTGTGCGGATCCCAAGGCAATAAGCCTGTGGGGGCAGGTTATAGAAATTTTGTACCCAGAAAAAATTGGGAAGCAAAAGAAAAGTCCCTTATCAATAAAATATGTACCTTTTCTACGCAGAGTACAGATCCCTGAAGATGCCTCGTGCAATCGATGGCGAAACATCGGTAAACGATTTTAATTTGACGCGGTCCAAACCCAAGAACCAAGATTCCTCAAGAGCAAGCTTCTTTAAACTAACGGGGTATACGAAGGATCTCTAAACAAAGATATTAATTATTCTTTCTGGCGAAAGTGTGATTAATCCTTAGATTTAAGGGGTGTCACACCCTCGCTGGAGATATTAATTGATATCACATTTTAAAGATCGTTTTACTGGGATACCCCAACAATCAGTACTGCCAGCTCTGGATTCCAAGGCAAGAGTTTATATACCCTTGCCGTGTTCACCGGGGCGTGTCCTGCTTATAATTGCTCTAAAAACCTCTCTAAACCTATAGAAGAAGGTTTCTATAAAAGAAAAGTTCGGGAGTCTATTGAAATACATAAAAACCCTAATAATTTCAATAGAGACAATGGCTACGGTCTACATCACACGTGGAGAGCAATTATAAGCAGGGACACGCCCGGTGAACACGCAAGGGTATATAAACTCTTGCCTTGGGATCCAGAGCTCATTCAGTGTTCCATTCTCGCAGAGTACAGATCCCTGAAGATGCCTCGTGCAATCGATGGCGAAACGTCGGTAAACGATTTTAATTTGACGCGGTCCAAACCCAAGAACCAAGATTCCTCAGTTGACCAAGGCCGTGAAAGCTTCCGTTCTATGTTAAGCTTGCTCTTTTAGAAAATTTAATATTATACATTTAAAAAAATTAAAATTTTGACAAGATGTCATATCAACGAAAATAATAGCAGAGACTTCAAACGTGGCAATTGTAATGAGAGATCTTTAAAATAAAGTATCCATCGATTTTCTTTAACTTTGAAATTTTGGGAGTGAATTTTACCCTTCCTAGAGGGTTACAGTTCAAGAGGTTAAAGTGGCAAAAAAATGTTTCGATATAAAATCAAAAATTGATGTGTTTAAGCGTTTTTCATTAAATGACCTCTAGAACCCAAAATTAGCTCTATTTCGTTTTTACTGGCCACCTTGTATGTTGATTAAACAGAAAACCAAAAAAATACAGAAAAAAGATGAATTTATTATGCAAGATTTTTTGTTTTTATAACATTTTACCATTAGTTATAAAGCAAGTGTAAAGAGTACATGTAATTTTGTTTATTTTGAACTTGTAAATCTAATATACAGGGTGTTTCCTCACTACAGTACAAAACCTAAATGGGTGATTTTTTATGTCTTTTTATGAAAAAAGTTCCTTTAAACATATGTCCGGACTTGTCTCATTTCTAAGATACAGGGCGTTAAGATTAAACAATATTCTTCCCTATTCTTTAAATATTTTACAAATTATTTTACCGATTTTAATGAAGTTTGGTATACTTATTTGATGTACTAAGGCGCTTGTAAAGATCTACCTAGATTAAGATTATTGGGTCCAGTGTGCGTCTCAGTGGGCACCACAGCCAATATTACTTGAACAAAAACTACGCCAATGACTATTTATAAAGTTTTTATACTTTTTCCAGATTAAGAAATAAAAGACGCATCTTGTTAGCTTCTTGTATTTTCTTTCTATCTCGTTATGGTATTCGAAAAAAAAAAGTCGCTTTAAGTCATTCTAAAAGTAAGCCATAAACAGTATAAAATAAAATCACAAATTTAAAAATAAAATAATTTTGACCATAGTAAATAAGACAAACTAACGATTTTCAATAAAATACACGACTGTTTATTTATTTTAAGGCAAATTGCTGTTTATGGGCACTTTTTAGAAGAAATTAAAGCGCTTTTAAAATGAAGCTAAATACAAAGAAAATATAAGAGACTAAAAAGTTGTATTTTTATTCCTTAATTATAAAAAAATATATATAAAAACTTTATGAAAAGTCAGCGTCGTACATTTTTCTAAATAATATTGGCTGTGGTTCCCACTGAGACGCCACTAGACCCAAAAATTTTATTCTAGGCAAAGCTTTACAAGGGTCTCATGACATTAAATAGGTAAACCAAATTTTATCTAGATCGGTTAAAGGATTATTAAAATAATTAGGAAACACCGACTCTTTTAAAAACTTTTACGTCCTGTAACTTAGTAATGAAGCAAGTCCGGACCTATGTTTATATAGTAGGGGAGCTCACGATGCTAAATGGGAATTTACTCGAGCGTCATAGAGACCTATTAGATTGCAAAGCTTAAGATGATAAAGAAAAAAATGTTATATAATGTATACATTTTCATCCGTGGAGGAAGCGGCTATAGATTTTTAAATATGACAAAAAAATCTTGTTATTATTTCGCCTTGTGAAAACCGTTTGGATCGTATCGAATTATATATTTTTCGATATCCTTTAATTATTTTCTTTAAAATTAAAAAAATCGCTACGATCAAGACTGTCAAAATTACCTTTTTTGTAGCCCTCTGTTTTCTTTATGCTACTCTTAAATTGTAAGATTAGTGGAATATACACCGTTTAGCATGTAATTAACTTACCCTATCTTAATCTGACGCGCTCGATAATTTCTGATGGATCTATTTTTGTTTTGTATAATCGGCCCTGTATACGGGGCTCATATTTAGTGGAGGTAATTATTCGAGTAAAGATGGATCCAAATTTAATTCATTCTGAAAGCAATGCCACCAAGTACACAAAAAATGATAAAGTAAAGAAACCCTTTTGTGAACAATGATTTATTGCAGCAAAAATATTTAACCCGACGAGTTTCTAGTACCACGCCACGTGCCACCGGTTTTATAGTAGGTAAGCAACTGACTGAATCCATTCAATTGGACATTGAAACCTTCCATTCCACACACCATCAAGAACCCCAAACAATCCAATAACAAAATTTTACATGACAGGCAATATGGATTTCCCCACAAAAGATCTACAGCAGATCTTCTTTCCTTCGTATCACACTGTTGGAATAAGTCTCTTGAGTTTCTAGGTGAGTCCCAGATCGTTGCTCTTGATATATCCAAAGCTTTTGACCAGGTCTGGTATGCCGCACTTCTTAATAAGCTTCCCTCCTATGGTCTTTCAACTAAACTTTGTACTTGGCTCTCTAGTTATCTATCTGATCGACGTATATCAGTTATTGTGGACGGCCATTCTTCAAGCTTTCACCAAGTAAATGCTGGAGCCCCTCAGGGCTCAGTTCTGGCACCAACATTGTTCCTTCTTCACATCAACGACCTTCTCTCGTCCACAACTAATTCCATTCAGAATTTCGCCGATGATAGTACCCTTTACTCCAGTTTTCAGGTTCCTAAACCCATCACTAAACCTGACTTGGAAAACAAACGCAGAGCGATACAGATATCTCTTTCGCAGGATCTTAATTTAATATTGGATTGGGGCGCCAAAAATCTCGTCCATTTTAATGCATCCAAACACAATCATGTTCCTTGTCGCGAAAAGAGTCATCAAATACTCATCCTCTACTTATGAGCGGCCAAGTTTTACAGAGCAAAGACACCTTCAATCTTGTGGGCGTCACATTTGAAAGTAACGTTAACTGGCATAAACACATTGTATCTATAGCCACGGCAGCTTCAAAAAGCTTGGATTTCTCTTTCGAGCCGAAAAGTATTTTTCCGCTTCTAATTTATACACTTTATGTGTGTCCCAAATCCGACCTCCCTTGGAATATTGTTCTTATATCTGGGGCATGGCATCCCCCACAACCCTAAGCATTCTTGATTCTATTCAAAGAAGAGCTATTCGTCTCATTAATGATCCTTTACTTACAGAAAGGCTTCCCTCTCTTGCCCATCGTCGGGCTGTGGGGGATTTATCGCTTTTTATAGGTACTTTCATGGCTTCTGCTCTGAAGAATTGTCCAGTATAGTTCCTCCACTCACGGTTCCCAACAGAGAAACTCGTGGTTCCGCGCGTATGCATCCCCATACGGTTCAACTGGACAGGCCCCGTACTTCTCACTTTGTTCGTTCTTTTATTCCTAGATTGTGGAACCTGCTGCCCGCGGAGGTCTTTCCTTCGTCCCCAAATCTTCAAGTATTTAAGTCCCGTGTCAACAAACTCCCTCTTATCTCGCTGAAGACACCCACGGTACGTTAGTATTTAGGCTTTTAGCCTTCGTGGTTTGTCCAAAGATAAAAAAAAGGCAGAGGCGAAATAAAAGAATGTTTTGTACGTAGGTGATACGTGTTTTAGCAATGTATTTTTTATTATTTATCTAAAAATATGTAATCAGGCTCTGTCCGAGGCTATGTGCATTCGAAAAGGTTTGTTTACGTTATCATTTCTTGTGTACTTGGCGGCATCGCTTTTAGAATGAATTAAATATGGGCCCATCTATACAAGGTATCCTCGGGTATATTAATCTGCCGCGCTGTATTATATCCCGAAATCCCCTCTTGGGCTCCCCTACCAACAGGAACTCTTTTTATACCAAGACATAAAAATCACCTTTTTAAGTTTCGTACAGTTGTTAGGAGACACCCTGTATTTCTATCTAGCAAAGCAATTATTTTTAAATATTTATGCTTATGCTATTGTCTCGCTCGCCCGCCTATGATAATCTGCAATGAATGATCTCTTTCTTTAATACATTCACAATCTCTTCAATGAAGAAGTCCTTGTGGTGCGTAATTGCTCCCAAATATTAATTGTATCATCCGAAAAATATTGACAACAGATGATTTTTGGTATAAATAGCGAGAGGCGCCAGAATTTATACCAAAGCAGAAGAAGTACTCTCAAGAGAATAACTTTATTTTGAAGTACCAGTGGTTATCGGTTTAAATTTTGAAAATGAAAGTGGTAAGTGGTAACAGTGTACTTTTTTATTAGAGTTACCGATTTTGAAACAGGTAAAAAGATATTAAATACCATCCAATATACAGACTGTCTACGGATGAGGCTTACAAGAGGCAAATGGACCAAATATTAAATTTTAAGAAAAAAGTCATTTTTCCTAAAAAAATTGCCTGTAAAAACTAGAATTTACGAAGGGAAAATAACCTTTTTGTATAAAGGGTCTGCAAAAATTAAAAAAACGGATTTTTAAAGAGTAAACTATCTTTATTTTTCACTTTTAGGCAAAATGGCATTATGAACATTTATTTAGAATAAAGTTTGTAATTGATAAAAACAAAAATACAAGTTTTTATAAACCTTCATTACTTGGCAAGAATACATTAACATATTCGTTGACAGCTTGGGGATATGAGATTGATTCATAAATAGTATATTTTAAGGTTGGGATCCACGATAAATAATGTTCATGAAGTTTTTGTGCCGTAAGTCAAAAATGTCAAGTTCTTTCATTAAAATACTATTTGTTTTTATAGGCAAATTATAACAGTTTTTAATTGTCCATTTTATTTTAAAAAATTAAAATAATTCATATATATGATAACAGCAAAATCAGTTTTTCAGACCCCAGTAAAATAAAAATAAAAATAAGTCAATTAAAATGCTATCCTTAATAAATTTTCCAAATGACATTTTGCTTGAAAATGATTAATAAAGATAGCTTACACATGGAAAAAAAATCATGTCTTTTTAGTTTTTGTACGCCCTATACACAAATCAACATTTTCTCTTCGTGAATGCTATTCTTTTTACGAGCAAAGATTTTTATTATTTTTTATTAAATTTTTTGTCCCTTCGGGGACAGTGTGTATAATAGTAATTAAAATGTTAAATTTTAATAATAATTTTAAAATTTTAACTTGTAATACTTATTAAAGAAAAATATTTATACAGGCCCTAAATAAATTTACAATATTCTAATTATTTTACATTTTTAAAATTTATTTTTTTTTATAGTTTTAATTGATGATTTGCAAGCTCCAAAGAGACAATTAACTCTGTACGAGCATGAGTCTATATCCAGATAATTTATTAAGTCTCAATATTATATATCTTTGTTATCTTAATCGTCATTATTTTCGTTTCAGTTTATTTGCTCTCTTTTACTTACCGTGGTCTTAGGAGACCGCCTTGAAAATACCTACCTACCCCCGAGTAGCGCAAGAACTGCAGGAGGTAGTGGACACTTCCTATCTGCCCCAAGTTTTGAAGGATCATCATCAGTGTTCAGGTCATCTGGAGCTTCCTTTGGAGCTGGTACGTAAATTACTAAAAATGCTGATTAAGGCAAAAACTAAGCTTAACGGAAAGATAGGCAATATAGAGTATCCTGTCATATTTTTTACATCATACCAATACTAAACTAATATTGATTTACGAGAACGTCTTGTTGTTAACTTTGCTTGAATAAATAAATTTATACAGCTCTCAAAATGCTACTGGTGAATAGAAATATATAACAAGAATCAGATATTACTTCCTCAAATAAATATAATTAACTAAAAAGCAAGTAAATAATTATTTACCTTAAGGGTTATAACTAAAAGAACTACTTTAAGTGTCTGTGATCAGTGTCTACGGATCAGAGTGTATTCCTATGGATTTTGACCCGCTGAATTTAAATTTTAAACTTGATTTTGTGTCGTAAGTGACAAGAATTTGTTATAAACAATTTAATTGTTTATAAGATAACTAAAAGATATGTTACTGGACACCCTGTATGTATGTAGGTAATTTGATTAAAATTGATGAAAACTTTGATGTCTATTGGTGCCTAAACGGTGAGGTTTATCGACTTTAATAAGGAGTACCTTATTTTTTAAGTTTTTGATTGTCTATAAAATGGCGCCTCAGGCTTTGCGATATCTGTCAAAATAAAAAAGTTATGATGTAAATAAATTTTAGGTTTTAGGTAAAGTGCCCTCTGACGGTATTTAAAAAATGTACTTTTGTTGATTAAGGGACTTTAATTTAATTATTTGCTTATAAACAAATGACATATCGATGTTGTCTAGTTTACACGGTTACTTCACGAAAAAAATTCATACAACAGTTAATAACAAGTTTTTGAAATTTACACACTCTTTTTGTGAAATTAAATATCCACTTTCAATAAGAAATATTTAATTGTTTTTAACGCAAACATCTGTATTAAAACACAGACAAAAAATAATTAAACTAACATTTAAAAGCTCAAACCAAGTCACCACCTCGTCGAGTTGTCATGGCAACGTATGGTTTTTTTGTCTAGTTAATGCTTTCTATAGATTAACCGTGTATGGGCGAATTTTTGAGAGTCCAGCCCCAGTTAATTCCTGCCATATTATATTAAAAGTTCATAATTTTTCTTTGAGGGCAGTGCCACGCCACTGTTTTGTCCTAGATTTTAAAATACATGGTAAACCAAAGACATTTTTAGTTAACCACGTCACAAGCTGCTTCTCGCTATTGGTCGATCATTTTGACAGCAGATTCTTTAAACCTAAGCTATAAAAATCTTATTTTTATTAAAATAGTCTCTTTTTAAAGTTAATTACGAGCAGCAGGGTTGTCTAATTTTATTTTCACTTGATAAGCAGAAAAGCTGTTATTAAATTTTATACCACAAATTCAATTTTTGAATTTTCGCATTTTTCATACTACGTGAGTATACTGTAAATTTATAAATAATGTTATTATTTCAAGAAATCGTGGCAGCTTTTTTAATAAGAACTCTAAGTGGATACATAGTGGCACAACTAGGAAAAGAGACTTATAGGGGTTTAGCCAGTCTTGAGTTTATTTTCCTTAAAGACACTTTTAGATATTTTAATATACAGGGTAAATCAAAAATCGATTACAAAGGCGATGATTCAACATGATAACATAATGGTACAGTTTCATATAATTTTGTTTAATGTCTATATTTTTCTAGTTTCGCCTTTCCCCATCCTCCTTTCCCCAAATTTATATTGTTTAATGCTGCTTTTAAAACCGGTATAAGTCATATTTCTTCATCATTCATAATATACAGGATGTAATTTAATTGACAGCTAAAAATACAGGATATAATTACTAAGTCTATTTTAGGAAGAACAGTTCATATAATAGCTAAACCTCTTAACTTTTAGGCTATGGGGTTTTAAAATTTTGAGAAAAAATCGTTTTCATATTATGACTTTAAAACTGTTCAAGATATTCTCATAAAATTTAGCACGCACCTATTAGGCACCAATAGAATTGGTGAATGTAGAAAATATTTAAATATTTCTACCAGTGGCGTCAATACGGGATAAATACTGATTATTTAAAAAATGTTACGCCATTGCTATTTCCAAAAACAAAAATCATTTTGAATCCTCATTTACTTTACACCAAATTAAACCTCCTGGTTTTTTGGCCGATACACCTCTTTTCGCGTAAATAAACAAAAAATAGGTGACGTGAAAACGGTGCATCAAACAAAGAAAACTGAAGAGGTTAAATATGTTGCAAAATAAATGGAAACTTTAATAATAATTTTATTTTTGAAAATGGCTACGGCATACCAAATTATTTTTTGAAAATCCCCAGTATACATCTCGTTGGGACACCACTGGTAGAAGTAATGAATTTTTTTTACATCAAAAAATGTCTATTGGTGATTATACTATTATAGGTGCGTCTGAAATTTTTTCAAAATATCTCAAACAGTTTCAGGAGCGGTCATATCGACTTTCTGAGGGGGAGCCATAGGCCGAGAAAAGTGTGTGAGGTGCCAAAAAATAAAAATCGGCGCCTCTACAAAGAAACAAAATTTTCGAATTTTTCCAATTTTTTGAAGAGCAAAAACCAGGGGGGCAATATTTGCCATTACATATGTATGAAATACAAGGATGTAGCATTAAAGAGGGGGGCATGGCCCCCATGCCCCCCTATGACCGCCCCTGAACAGTTTTAAAGTTATGATAAGAAAACGATTTTTTAAAACTTATAAACATCCTGAAGCTTAAAAGTTCAGAGGTTTAGGACATATGGTTATAAATACTTTTTTCTCTAAATTAAGCTGATGAATCATACCCTTTATTTTTAGCCATCAATTAAATTACACCCTGTACATACCGGGTGGTGCATCTTCAAGACTGGCCATAGAAAATCCCATGTAAATTTTGATACTTTTAAATATTGGCTCCCTTATTGATTTTATAACAAAAGTGTACTGGACTATTTAAAAGACGTTAATAAGATAAGCGTGCACAATAAAGGTTGTTATTTTCTAATAAGCCAATTAAAAGTAACTTAAAAAAACTATTTGCAATTTCGTTGCATACCTTAATGAATCCATCAGTAATAAATATATAATGTCGTTTTAACTTCTAGATTTTACAAATAGCTTTTCTTAAATAACATTTAAGTGGCTTCTTAGAAAATAACGAAAGTTAGTGGGTCAGCTTATCTTATCAAAGTAAGGTAAGGGATATTCAGATTCAAAAATGTTTTACAAGTATTACACCCTGTATCTTAAGAGCTAGGAATTTGCTGACCCATGTTTATATGAATTTTTTGTACGACCGGGTGTAAAATACAATTTTAAGCTCCCATTTGTGGGCGTACAATTGCAGTTTTACGCTCTAGGGCAAAAAGTATCAAAAACGCCCGCATTTATAAATAAAGGCGTAAAATGACACTTTTACGCCGTAGGGCAAAAATTATCAAAAACGCCCGCATTTATAAATTTATAAAACAATGATAAAATTAAATAATGCCCAATTTTTTGGAAAACAACAATTTATTTTATTAAAAATGTTTGGGCATTAATTTCAGTCGTACAAAAATATTGTTTGCACCTCTGGCGTAAAGCACTAATACGCCCACACCTGATTGTTGCTTGCTTGCTTTCAGCCGCGGGCGTAAAAGTTCTATTTTACGCCCTTGGTACAAGAATAACTATTTTTATACTATTAATATTAAAATTTGCCCTTAAATTTTGCTAACAACGTTTGTAACACCCGTATAACTCTTTTTAATAATTTATATCTATCACTACATCACTTTTTAGCACCATCCAATTCATACATCCCTCCAGCGACCCACTCTGCTTCTGGTGTTTTGTTCGGCTCATCCTCAGGACAATACAATGTTCCTGCCGCCAGAACCAGCTATTCTACAGGACCACAATTCCGAATTTTGAAACTGGATAATCAAAATTCTGGTGATGGCAGCTATAGATTTGCGTAAGTTTAATTTAAATATTATTTATAGTAGTATAAGAAGTTTAAAACATTTACTGTACATTATTTTTTGTTTGTAGCCAACTAATCAAAGACCAAAATATGACTAACGTGTATTATAAATCCAAAACGAGGATTTTCATTTTAAATTATCCAAAAACTGAGGGATGTAACCCACCCCAATATATATTATATATATTGGTTTTGATTTCCTTACTAGAAATAATTTAGTAAAAGAAATTATACCTAACGAAAATAAGTATTCCCATTTTTCTTTGCACTGTAAAGTTGCATCTGTCAAACACTGTCCAATCTGGAGATGCAGATTTTCACACAAGCCAAAGGTTTTTCCTTTAAAGCTAATTAAGATCACCAACGGTAGACGGGTTTCGAACTATTTGGGTCTTATCAGGATGAAAACCTAAGAAAACTTAGTTAGTTTTAGAGAAGGGGAAAAATAGTGAATTTGGGTTAGTTCTGGTTATCAAAACTGATGATAAATATCTCAAGAACAAAACGTGTCCGAAAAAAGCTTGCAAATTAATAATTAGCGCCCCAAAAACCCCCGTATACCAAATATCATTTAAATAGGCGTTGCGTCCGGTTTGTAAACAATTATGTGTTAGGTGAATGTTTTTAAAATGTAAATAATAAACCACTTTTATTTCAGATTAAGCAGAAATAACCTTATTTATTAAATTATATTAAAACACACACACATTTAACTAATATATTAGCACAATTATCAGTTAGTAGGGTTTGATAATATTACTAAAACAAGAGGAAAACAGCACATCACAAAATACTGAAGGAAAAGCAGCACATCAAGGAATACTAATCGTATAAAATTCATTAAAATGCATTTTTGCAAGTTGTAAAATTGCCACACCAACTAACACCAAAAGATAAAATGTCCTTAATGTCATTCACTAATCACAGAAGATTTACGTTTCTAACTAATAATGCTCCTCAATTTTTTTTCAAAGAACAAACTTTAGAGTTATTCGATAAAAAGGTTATACTTATCCCTAAAGTACAATCAAAGAATTTCGATTGAGTAAAAATAATTATTTGAGACTTTTTTTATTCATTTAATTTCATTACTAATTTAAGTTCAAAATACGGTAAAATATAAACGTTTCATGTAGGTTCTAAAGAAACGTGTTTAATACGTTTAAATAAAACGTTTTGTAACCGTTCTTAAGACATAAAACGTCGGATTTAAAATGTTATCCTAAAACATACGTTTTATGAATATTGTGTTTTTGTAGGAAATAATAAAATCAAAATTTATATAGTGCTATTATATATACATATATGTATATATATATATATATATATGATATATGACATATATATCATATATATTATATATATATAGAATAACTATTCCTCGAAAAATTAAATTTTTGGTATATTTGTCCTCTTGTAAACCCCATCCGTGGTCACGAGTCTGTAGAGGCCTCCCTCTTTGAATGTTTTTCCATACGTTCTTCTGTTTTTTATAGGTACGAAACTGAAAACCAGATAAGTCAACACGAAGCTGGTGAAGTGAGACATGCAGGAGGAGATCAAGCAGCTAGCATCGTAAGAGGATCATACTCTTATACTGCTCCTGATGGTCAACATATTACAGTAAACTACATTGCTGATGAAAATGGTTTTAGAGCTGAAGGTAATTATAATTCGTTTTTATGCACTGATCTCGATGGATTGTCAATGTTAATACCTGCGCGAAACAAAAGTTACATTTCATGGGCGAAAAACCGGTTTGTGCGTAAGCAAGTTGAGGATAAACGCACCTGACTATCCACATTATCGGAAAGAATTGGTCGACGGCGTTCTGGTTTTCTGTTCAGAGTACGGTAGCTAAATGAGCGTCACGGTCAGACCGCCTACGAAGGGTACAGGGTGCCGGTGTTTGTACTTTGCCACGGCTTTTAAGTGCGCATGTTCGTCCACTCATCCATTTGTTTACTGCGCGAGGTCGTAAAAATCCGAAAAATGCTTCTTGCCACTGCAGATCTTAATGTAGGTTATCTAGGTTTTTATGTTTCAGGCTTTTTCCTAACTATGCCTATGGTACTGAAACTTAAAGGGATTATTTCTTATATTAGTCCCTGGGACAGTAATGAAATTGACTTCATGATAATAACACTTTAAAAACCTTTTAAGGGGAATACTTTTGACGGGTTTAACACTAATATACATACCGCATTATACTTACATATGGAAACGGCGCACAGTGGGGCAGATTGGCCAGAAAGTTGGCATTAATTCAACTAATAAAAATTGGGGGTTCAGGTGATTTTTTTTACTTTAGGGAGACTTGTTATAAAAAATTAAATTATATTTTTTCGAAAAAAAATATACATTTCTTTTTTTTGCACTTTTTAAAATTTTCTTGTCTACATGGAAATATACATATTTTATTAAAGTATTATTATTAACTCTATTACCCAGCATAAATAAATAAAACTGTTTTAAAAATAAATAGCTTCTTGAACTAACCAATAAAAACCTAAAATATTAATCGGAATCGGATAAAGAGTTCTCACTATCTGTTAATAATGCATCTGAAGATGAAATTTTTGTTATGTCGGGGGAAACAATTAGTTCAAAAACTTCCTTTGGATAATGTTTTAGTGGTTTTTTGGGTAACTGTCTAAAACTAGTAATTACTGGATCAGATGACACTAATAATAAATTAAACACGTCTTTATTACATTTCTCACGGGAAGATTTTCTGGAGAAATTTTCTCTATACCTTTTAAAATTTTTATTTTGAGCTTCCTGAGCCTCTTCTGATAACTGGCCAATCGGTACTATAAAGTTGGAAATAATATCTGGTCCATGAATTAGTAGTTTATGTACAGTGGGTGGCATGTAATACCAAGAATACAATTGCACAAAACACTTGGCGGTATCAAGGGTAAAATTTTTAAAATTACGGATATTGATGTTATATCCACTAGATATTGCCACTAAAATGACGTGCATCCTTTTTATCAAATTTTTATCTAAACCTGTAATTTGGGAGGTCATATCTGAGTTGCTAAAAAATCTTCTTGTGGTATTTCCATCATTGGAGTTTCCAAAACCTGGCTTTGGTCTATCGACAATTAACCCCATTTGATCTTTAAATTCTTTTTGAATGCGTATTTTATTTTTAGCAATAATTTCTTTGTCTTCGTTTTGAACTCGCCATTTCTTTACTGGTAATTTGTAGCTCACATGCAAAAGAAATTCAAAAGATCTTATCCAACAGTGTAATACTGATATGCCAAAGTCCAAAGTTGACGGATTGTAAGATCTTTTTAATATTTTATCTATATTGTTCATATCTTTAGCACTAACCCCACAAATATAACAACGTTGCGTAGATGTAGTATCTGTCAGTGCGTTACATACTTTACCGTCCACCATAGTAAAAAAAGCTTATGTGAGACTGACAAAATTTTGTTTTTGAATGTTAGAGATGAATTTACAAGATTTTTTATTTCCAAATCCATTCGGTTCTTTTCATCAGTTGAAACCTTTGTTGATTCTTTTTGAAATATTAGTTTTATTGGACGGCAATATCTAGTGGATGACGGACGTGGATTCTGCCAAAGTACAGTTTTATTTTTAGCTGTCTCACATATTAGTTGGATAGGAACAATAGAAGATATAAAAACACTTGAATCATCCGCATCAGGCCCTAAAAGTTTTTGTTTGTATGCTGAATGTCCCGAGCTGCCATCAAAGCCCCACTTAGAAATTAAACATAAGTTATTTAATTTTTCCCAACCTATACTGCATAAAACAGCATTTTGTACAATTATCAAACGTTCAACGGTATGATTTAATAGGCCTTGAAGCGTAAACCTGAGCAGATGTAGGTGTAATCGTTATAGTATTTTTATTTGGATAGCAAGTTTTCTTTGCTTCTTGTATTTGTTTATTAGATGGAAACTTTTCCGGATCTTTCAACCTTATTATGTTATATTGATGCCTAGTTAATTTTGCTTCTACCATAGTTGACGACGCTTCTTCTTTAGACATCTTATTTACACTATTTTTTCTAACGGACATAACGGCTTCATTATATTTAGATGCTTCCGTGGGAGAGCGGATAATATCCGCAACTAATTTTGAGGCCACGACTTCTCCAGATGCTCTTAAACTCATTGATGTTGCATATCCCAGTTTTAAAAGTGATTTATTTTTGCGAAGATCTTCTGTTTTTTGTCGCTTGGTTCTCTCAGAACAAACATCAAAAGTTTTCTCCGGGCGGCCTGGGTTTCTTACAGAAGTAGATGTAACATCATACAGGGGAAATTCAACAGAAGATTCTAACCACTCTTTATTATCCGATAAAAATGTATATTCTTTACGACCCGCTTTGTTCCATTTTTCCTTAAAACGATATGTGAACAAGAAAATTTGGTGGTAAACTTCGTTTAATTTTAGTTCAGGGCAATTAGTGCGTTCAACCATGTGTTTTTTAAAAAAGTAAATTTATCTTCCATTCTTTTATATCCAGTGTTTCTCATAATATTAAATAACTCAATTTTTTAATAGGCAATACATTTGAACGTGAGTCTGCAACAATAATAAAGGTGACATAGTAAAGATACCTTTTTGGGGAATACGCCTGGCTATGCAAAAACCGATATAGACTGAAAAGCGCAAATTTGCGCAAAAAAAATATTTATTGCTAAAACCTAGAGTAGTTGTTCTATAATACCACACAAAAATTAAAGTGTGTAAACTTGTGACAATAAACTAAAACTTCATGGTTTTCATAAAGTATTGAAAATTCTAAAACTATTTGCATAGACATATTTAATATACCATATCTAAGACATAAATCAAAACACAAAAATAGGATATTAAGAATTTAAAAATACTTACTAGAAGCTACTAAATCCATAATTATACCGATGTGTTAAAGGGCGTACGAAAAATTTACAACCACAGAAACATTCGTGACAAAATTCGTCAATTTCGTATACACGTACTATTAAGTAGCAAATCATTTGTTTGTTGAGCTGCTGCGCTGTGTAAAACTAAGTTACAGGGTTAATTTATGGGGGAAATAACGCGTTGGTTTGTTTTTGTATAAAAACAGGTATTACCGAGTTTTTGCTCAAAAATGATTTTTGTATTAAATGCCACGTTTTGCATACCGCTGCCCCAATGTGCGGCGCTTTAACCCAGCCTGTCAATATCAAATGTTTCGAATGTCGGACTGGGCAAATGCAAAGACCCATGGACATGTTTTGGGTATCGGATTGGGCGGGTTTCGTAACTGTAATTCTTACGATTTTCGGCAAAATGTTTACAAAATTGCATGTAGACATTGTGGTAAACTTGTTCGAAAAAATAAGTGACGCATTCGCCCAATCCAACACCCGAAACATTTAAGATTGACAGGCTGGGTTAGAGCTCTTCTTATTATATAACGGTATGAATATTCGTGGTAGACTCGACAAAAGAAACCCTTAAAATTCTTTAACCAATTTAGATAAAATTTAGTATAGTAAGAACCATATTTATTTCATTCTAAAAGCGATGCCGCCAAGTACACAAAAAAATGATAAAGCAAATAAACCCTTTTGTGAACAATGATTTGTTGCAGCAAAAAATAATCAACCCGACGTCTACGCCACGCGTCACAGGTATTATGGCAGGCCAGAGACGAAATAAGAGGATGTACGTGATAAAAATATGTAATCAGCCTCTGTCAGAGGCTATGTGCTTTCAAAAGGTTTGTTTACTTTATGATTTTTTGCGTACTTAACGGCATCGCTTTCAAAATGAAATAAATACGGTTCTTACTTACACTTATTTAATGCAATAAGGCGCTTGTAAAGGTTTACCTAGATTAAGATTATTGGGTCCAGTGGCGTCTCAGTGGGCACCACAGCCAAATATTGAGAAAGAAGTACGCCACTGACTTTTTATAGGGTTTTTATATTTTTTCCCTATTAAGCAATACAAAATGCAACTTTTTAGTCTCTTATATTTTTTTCGTATCTAGTTTGGGTTTCGAGAAAAAAAAAAACAATTTAATTTTCCTTTAAGAAGTACCCATAAACAACATGATATTAAAAAATAATAATAATAAATAGTTATTTTTTTTATTAAATAAGCAGTAGTGTATTTTATCGTAAATCGTCATTTTCTTTTTGCTAAGGTCAAAATTGTTTATTTCCTAATTTTGGATTTCATGTTACGTTGTTTATGGATACTTTTAGAATGACTTGAAGTCGTTTTATTTTATTTTTTTAAACGAAACTAGATACAAAGAAAATACAAGAGACATAAAAGTTGCATTTTTAATTGCCTTATTAAAAAAAATTAAAAAAACTTTATTAAAAGTCAGTCGTACATTTTTCTAAATACTATTGGCTGTGTTATTTACTGAAACGCCACTGGACCAGAATAACCTAAATCTATACTATGGGCACTTTATGATGGTAATGAATACCTAGTAAGTACGGTTACTTACTTTTAACCAATGTAATATTTTTTTGTCCAGGTGTTCTTTTTTAATTTATAGTGCCCAAGGTATAGGTAATAGAGCTTTACAAGCACCTTATTATACAGGATGATTCAAAAATCGATCACGAAACTTAAGGAGGTGATTCTACTTGACAAAATAAGGGCAGACCTTTATATAATTTTTTTTAATGTCATTCGTTTTTGAGTTACAAGCCGTCAAAGTTCAATTTTTATTTTGGTTTTTTCACCATATTGCATTTATTTTTTAACCAATCTAGTTGATATTTGGCACACAAATCAAGTTTTGCAGATTCTAAAATTTTAAGACAAAAGTACTTTTTTTAAATAACGCCAGAGGGCCCTTTACCTAAAACTTAAAATTTATTTACATCATAACTTTTATTTTGACAGATAGCTGGAAGCGCCATTTTATAGACAATCAAAAACTTAAAAAATAAGGTCCTCTTTAATAAAGTCGATAAACCTCACCGTTTAGGCACCATAAGACATCAAAGTTTTCATCAATTTCAATCAAATTACCTACATACATACAGGGTGTCCAGTAACTCAACCGACAAACTTTACGGGGCGATTCTAAAACAGAAAATAAGAAAAAACTTTATATAAACATATGTCCCAAACGTCTTAGTTTTTGAACTACGGTGTGTTAAATATTTAAAAAAAAACTTTTTTGTATTACACTGTATGTATGTAGGTAATTTAATTTAAATTGAAATTGATAAAAACTTTGATGTCTATTGGTGCCTAAACGGTAAGGTTTATCGACTTTAATTAAGAAAACCTTATTTTTTTGATTGTCTATAAAATGGCGCTCCCAGCTTTGCGATATCTGTCAAAATAAAAAAGTTATGATGTAAATAAATTTTTACTTTTAGAAAAAGTGCCCTCTGGCGGTATTTAAAAAAGGACTTTTTTCTTAAAATTTTAGAATCTGCAAAGCTCGATTTCTGTGCAAAATATCAACTGGATTGGAAATAAATGCAATATGGCGAAAAACCCAAAATAAAAATTGAACTTTCACGGCTTGTAACTCTAAAACGAAAGACATTTAAAAAAAATTATATGAAGCTCTACCCTTATTTTGTCAAGTAGAATTACCCCCTTATGTTTCGTGATCGATTTTTGAATCACCCTGTATTAAGTAAGCGTACCAAATTTCATTCAAATCGATTAAAGGGTTTTTAACATATTTTAAAAAAAAACGAGTTGTTTCTTAAGAAACATTGGTGCGTCTGAGCTGGAAAGTCAGTTTTCTTAGCAAAAAAACAAGATTAGTGCGTTTTCAGCATTTTGGAACCCATATTTTATTGTATTTTTCAGGTGACCACATTCCCACTCCACCTCCAATCCCTGCAGAAATCCAAAAATCTCTCGCTCTTAACGCTGCAGCGGGCTCCACTGGAGGTTACTCTTACCAGGGTAGTTCAGGAAGTTCGGGACCGTACGAGGGAGTTGAAATAAGTGCTGCAAGAAGTACAGTTACTAACAGGCAGTACTTAGCACCTGCTATTTCCAGAGCAAGACAAGAAAGTGGTGGATATAGATATTAGGACATTTTAGCGTAAGAAAAGAAGAGTTAAATTAAGTTAAAAATGTTTTACCTACTTATTGTACATTTTTAAAACAGTTTCACAATTTCATATTATAATCAAAAATGCGATATACTTAGTTTACTGCATAAATATATTGTAAAATATCTAAAAATATACATAATAAACCATAAATACAATAATTGTTTTAAAGACTTCGTGGCAGCTTGATACTTCCAATTGAATGGCAATATTTTGAATATCAGCAGGTAGCGATTAGACAAAGAACGTATGTATTCAAAACACGCCTGCTGTTTAAATGTAGTAAATTATAATATTTAATTTTAGTACGTTTTTCTTTTTCCATGCAGAGACATATTGAGGTAAACGTTAAATACAGAATATTGACACTTAAGACGAAAAATATTCTGCTGTGTTTTAAATTGCTACATATTTAAAATAGAAGAAAGTGACCAAATATGGTGTTCTTTTTTGGTTTTTACACATAATTTGCATAAAAATTATAAATAAAAACTTTTTATAGTAATTATAAACAGTCATATATTTATCCTTTATTTTGTAAAAATTTTTTAGTTACATTGAATAATTTAAATTAGGATTTTTAAAAAACTAAAAAATGATGAGGGTAGCTAAATATGAAATAGGTACTCTAAATACAGGGTGGCCCACCATATTCGACACGGTCTGTAGCTGGATAACCATGGGGTTTTTAAAAAGTAAATACCGAAACATATACAGGTCGGATAAGGCCACAGTATAAAATTATTTTACTCTATACAGGATGGCTCAAAAAAGTGTGACGTATCAAAGTTATATTTTCTTAAATGAAACACCCTATATTTTATGACGGTTTTAGATTCTACATAAAAAATAATTTAAGTTTGTTAATAGTACCAAGTGTCTAATTTTATTCGTTTTTGTGATATTTGATTTTTTTTCAAAATGCAGGGGTGCAAATAAATTAATTTTATTTTAACAATATAAACTCCTTAAACTTTAAAATTTGTTACATGATTAGGAAACGTCTGCCTTATCATACATAGGTCATATCGACATCATAGATTATACAGGGTGATCAAAAATAATTTCAATTTTTAAGAAAGTCAAATAGCAATATCTCTTTTATTTTAAATGGAACACCCTGTATTTTTTTACACCACATAATGACAAACCAAATGCTCTTTCAAATGGTGTATAGGTTGCCTATACCTATCTTTTATACTTTTTAAGTAAATTCCGTTTTATCATATTTTTATTCCAAATGTATATTTTAATGTATGTAGGCTGTGATATAGCTATGCCTATTTACTAAGCCGTTATTGCAAAATGTAAATTTGTTGGAAAAAAGCAGAAAATTAAAAGATTTGGTATTATCTGCCACCATTTTTAAAATTCACAAAAAAAATTAATTAGTTGCTTATAATACTACTTTCATTAACACTTATTTTAGCTGAATGTGGTAATAATAAAACTTGTGTTTTTAAACAATCCTAATAACGCCTCTGGTCAGTTATGACGACATTCTGTGACCTATAACTCGTTTCTTCCATTATCCATAATCACTGTGTCAAATTTTTAAAGCAACTATTAAGGTTATCAGATGGTTTCTCCTGGAATATTTTTTAGGATTAACTCTAGACTAAAGTAAACCATTTTTTCACATCCTACCAGTATTATATCATCTTGTTGTTGTAGAAGAATGATTTTTATTTAAAATCATTAAAATTTCTTTTAAACTGACTAAAACACTAGTAATCAATAAATGGTCGTTGTTATTTTCTTAAGAAAATATTAATGGCTGCTATGTCACAGCCAACTTTAATTTAAATAAACATTTGGACTAAAAATTTGTAAAAACAGATTTTACTAAAAAGCACAAAAGATAGGTATAGGCAACCTATACACCATTTGAAAGAGTATTTTATTTGTCATCATGTGACGTAAAAAATACAGGGTGTTCCATTTAAAATAAGATAGAATGGCCATTTGATTTTCCGAAAAATTGAAATTATTTTTTGATCACCCTGTACAATATTTGATCTTGATTTGACCTAAGTATGATATGGCAGACTTTTTCTAATACTGTTACCCATTTTAAAGTTTAAAATGTTAAAAGTGTTAAAGTAAAATCAATTTAATTTTACCTCTGCATTTTTCAAAAAAATTAAATATCACAAAAACGAATAAAATTAGACACTTAGTACTATAAACAAACTTGAGTTATTTTTTAAAGTAGAATCTAAAACCGTCATAAAATATAGGGTGTTCCATTAAAAAAAATACAACTTTGATACGTCACACTTTTTCGAAACTTATCTGACTTGTATATGTTCCAGTAGGTATTTAATTTTTTTTTAAAACCCCATGATTATCCAGCTACAAACCGTGTCGAATATGGTGGGCCACCCTGTATGGAATGCTATAGACGGTAGACTGGGCCAAAAAATTGACTTTTTTTGGAAAAATGTATCGAAAATATTGATAAGTGTGACAAAAAGAAAATATCGTGAATATTTAAGCCCTTAATATTAATATTTAGAGGTCCCTCTTCTTCAATTTAGTATAGTAGTATTTTTAAAAACCTTAAAAAGTTATGAGAAAGCGTTAAATTAAAACGTTGCTACAGCGACGAAAGGGCTTGCTCTACTGGCATGTTACCACTTCTACTCGCGAATGGGCATTAAAGAAAGAGACAAACCCCTCTAGTTGCCTGTGAGAGTTTCTGGTTAAGAGAAATTCCGGTATTCCATATTAGGGATATTATTCCATATTTGGTCACTTTTCTCTACAACATTACGAAGTTAAAGTTTTAAAAATGCACTGGCAAAAATTGTCAATGGAAATTGCAATCAGTTACGACGTGTATATATTTTAACAATTATTCCTCTCGACTAAAAATTATCCTGATGCGCTCGCTTGTCTGTCAACTTCAAAAAAATTGTTTAGCATATATATTTTAATAATAGAAAAGTATACCTATATAAAATATCAGAACTGTGTAAAAGTATTCAGACAAAACACCTTTTATTCTCCAGATTTATGTCAAAGTATGACATATCATATTTTTAATATTAAAAACCATAAAGATTATAGGGTAAATTAGTGATTGGCTCATTTAAGAACTTAGGCCGTGTTTCCACGGGCCCCTTTTTGAAGTTGATATGGACCACAAAAAGTGTTTCCATAGTAGCCAATTCGACCACAAAAAATTTAGCATTGTTAAAAAACGAAACTACAAGCTGGCTACAGTAGATCAACCACTTTTTGTGGCCCATATCAATTTCAAAAAGTGGCCCTTGGAAACACGGCCTTACAACTGTTTGGAAACAAAATGGGATAGAAATGTACGTAATGACGCAATATTGGTGTGTTGTGGTATTTATTCAATGACCGCCAGAAATGTTGAACCATATAGAAAACTTTTTATTTTTAATTTCTCAAAAAAAAAAATTGATAAAATCCCTGCATACACCAAAACTCACAAAACATAGATAAAAGTTTAAATCGTCGCGTATACGAGATAGATGCAAATTAACAAATATGACACAAGAGAAAACTACCTTTATTTTTGATATTATAGAAAAATAATATTTAGAAAACTTGTTAACAATTAAAAGTTATGTCATATTTTAAAATCAGAGCCTCCTATAAAAAAATTGAAAAAAATCTTACTTTTCCAACTCACCACGTATGAGGATTAGATCGAACTAAATTAACTGCCATAAATTATCCTTATTGCCCATAATTTTTTAAAAATGACAAATATGTGTTATTTCTAAAGCATTTAGGTACATACTTTTAAATCACTTCAAAAAACAAAATTAAATTTTGTGACAAAAATTTGCCAAGTCTTTGTTAGGGGTAGGTTTTAGGGGTGCGTCCGACAAAAGATTTTGACGGTTTAATTATTGTATGTGTTAAAAAAGATCAAATGAATTTGTTTTAAAATTTTTTAAAGGTGTGAACTGGGTAAAATTGGCAATTTTTTGTCAGGGGTAGGTTTTAGGGGTGCGTCCGACAAAAGATTTTGACGGTTTAATTATTGTATGTGTTATAGAAAATCAAATAAATTTGTTTTAAAATTTTTTAAATGTGTGAACTGGGTAAAATTGCCAAGTCTTTGTTAGGGGTAGGTTTTAGGGGTGCGTCCGACAAAAAGATTTTTAAGGTTTAATTATTGTATGTGTTAAAGAAGATCAAATGAATTTGTTTTAAATTTTTTTAAAGGTGTGAACTGGGCAAAATTGCCAAGTCTTTGTTAGGGGTAGGTTTTAGGGGTGCGTCCGACAAAAGATTTTGACGGTTTAATTATTGTATGTGTTAAAGAAGATCAAATGAATTTGTTTTAAAATTTTTTAAAGGTGTGAACTGGGTAAAATTGGCAATTTTTGTCAGGGGTAGGTTTTGGGGGTGCGTCCGACAAAAGATTTTGACGGTTTAATTATTGTATGTGTTATAGAAAATCAAATAAATTTGTTTTAAAATTTTTTAAAGATGTGAACTGGGTAAAATTGCCAAGTCTTTGTTAGGGGTAGGTTTTAGGGGTGCGTCCGACAAAAGATTTTTAAGGTTTAATTATTGTATGTGTTAAAGAAGATCAAATGAATTTGTTTTAAATTTTTTAAAGGTGTGAACTGGGCAAAATTGCCAAGTCTTTGTTAGGGGTAGGTTTTAGGGGTGCGTCCGACAAAAAAAATTTTACGGTTTAATTATTGTATGTGTTACAGAAAATCAAATAAATTTGTTTTAAATTTTTTTAAAGGTGTGAACTGGGTAAAATTGCCAAGTCTTTGTTCGGGGTAGGTTTTAGGGGTGCGTCCGAAAAAGATTTTGACGGTTTAATTATTGTATGTGTTAAAGAAGATCAAATGAATTTGTTTTAAAATTTTTTAAAGGTGTGAACTGGGTAAAATTGCCAAATCTTTGTTAGGGGTAGGTTTTAGGGGTGCATCCGACAAAAGATTTTGACGGTTTAATTATTGTATGTGTTAAAGAAGATCAAATGAATTTGTTTTAAAAATTTTGAAAGGTGTGAACTGGGTAAAATTGGCAATTCTTTGTTAGGGGTAGGTTTTAGGGGTGCGTCCTACAAAAGATTTTGACGGTTTAAATATTTTTTTTGGTAAAGAAGATTATATAAATTTTTTTAATTTTTTAAAGGTATGAACTGGGTAAAATTGGCAACTTTTTGTCAGGGGTAGGTTTTAGGGGTGCGTCCGACAAAAGATTTTGACGGTTTAATTATTGTATGTGTTAAAGAAGATCAAATAAATTTGTTTTAAAATTTTTTAAAGGTGTGAACTGGGTAAAATTGCCAAGTCTTTGTCGGGGGTAGGTTATAGGGGGAGTTAACGCATAAAAATTAAATAGCTTGACCCTAAAGACCTCAGAGCATTTTTAGTATTTTTTAACATTTTTAGAAAAAGTCTCACTAAAAACTAAAAAGTAAGTTGCCTAATACTCAATGAAATCGCAAAAACTTTTCTGCTTACTTTTACACAACGTTATTTTTGACTTGTTTTTTTTATATAATTTTTATAATTAAAAAAAAATTAGGATTTAATGTTTTTATTATATTAACGAAACTGATCGTATTTACTTTGAATTTACAATTGAACGTTCGAAACTTCAAGTACATGAAAACGACGTGGTACAGGGTATACGTTCACGGTAGCTTCAAATGTTAGCATACCATTTTTAATATATCCCCTTTGTAAATCAAGAATGTCACTAGACTTAAATGAAACATGCCCATGGGAAGTTGAATTTCTAAAATCTATAATTGAATATTTGACTATATCATCTCTTAGATCATTGTTTTTAATATGTATATAAAATTCAACCTCACATGTATATTTTTTTATTGAAACCGGGTATAAAGAAAAGAAAAGTGTCTCTTCTGCAACAAATACATGGAGGGACCATAAATAGTTTCCAATCATATATGATTTAGTTTGGCTAAGACATGGAGAAAGTTCGCAGCCGATTTTAGCTGAATTCTCATCCAAATGTAAAATCCATTCTTTATTTTTAGCCTCTAGAGCTAGTTTAGAAGGCAGATTAAAATAAGTTTCTTCAGTAACTTGGAACTTACAGAGAACAATGCTATGTGGATAATTTTCAGGAATTAAATTAATATTTAAAAACTCACTACTGTGAATTTCCCCATATTTTAAGCATTTTACATTGTTAGTTCTCCATTTTTCCTCTCTATCAAACGAACACAACCGAATATTAAACTGGACATTTTTAAAGTTATTTTGTCCTATACAACTTGCACCAATATGTAATTGATTTGATGATATATCAAAGGAATAGTGAAAAATAACAGCATATTTTCATTAAAATATGCCAAAGTATTTTCACAGCTTACTTCTTGCTCAGTTTTTACAATAAACTCAGAACTTTCCAAAACTGTCCCTGAATGCCGTTTCTTTAGGTGCATTGCCAGTGGATATGAAGTATTTTCAAACTCACAATATGGGCAAGTATATCTCGGTGCGTTTTGACAACACGACTCTTCATGGTCAAGTATTTCAGATTGATTGAGTATTTTATTGCATCCTTCCAAATAGTTTACACACGGAAACTGCACGTTGCTGATGACAGCTTGGTAAAGATTAGACACTACTCCATGGTCGTTTTGCTTTGAACACCGGGCACACTTTATTGTACGATTCGGATACACTTTAACAGGTGTTACTAAAAATTTATCACATTCGAAGCAGGTTAAATTTTTCACTAGTTTTAAAGATAGATTCATTTTATCGCACGTAACATAAACCACTAAATAGCGTAGTCAGGACGTTGTTTAAAGAAAGCATAAACTACCTACTAAAGAAAGAAAGCTTTTAACAAAGGTCAGGATCACGGTCACGACGGTGTTGCCAAGTGGGTTAAAATAAAGATCCTCCGAGTTGCTCCTAAAAATCCCTTTTTGGGGTAAATTGAAATAAAATGCTTATTTTGGGTAATTATTTAGTATACGGTTTTCTGCTATTTTAACGATTTTTTTTTAATATAGTGACGTACATGTTATCTATTAGTTGTCCTTAATAATGAAATGAAGACGCAGTTATAAATTATTTTTGATTGGCATTTGTCTACTTTTAATATGGACAATTGGCAACGTTGTATATATGTTTAATAATAAAAGAGGGATTATAAAGGGTCTGGTTAGTTCTAGTTAGTCAACGCTTTTTTTTAATCTTTTAATTACACCAGAGACAGAGTTGGGTAGTATTCGAATACTCTGTATTCGGAATAGTATTCAAAATACATTTGACTGGTATTCGAATACTATTCGAATAGATCTATTTGTTTGGTATTCGGTATTCAACCGAATACTTTTTTGGTCGGTATTCGGTATTCTGTATTCTGAATATAGTTTTTGAATATTCTGGTATTCAAGTCCTGGTATTCGAATACTGATATTCGAATACTGGTATTCGAATATCGATATTCAAATACTGGTATTCGATTACCGGTATTTGAATATTGATATTCGAATACCGATATTCGAATCCTGGTATTTAAATCCTGATTTTAAATACTGTTCGATTATTTTTATTAATATTATTGGTCACGCATCGTAAGCGTGTTAAAACAACTTCTCGATGGTTTTGCCGTCGACGGCGTTAAATTTAGTCATATGTGGAAAAATGTATTTTTTACTTAATTTTACATGTGATGTTCAGTTTTATTAACTCCTTTTTCAAATTTTTCCCCGCCCAGGACCCTTTTTGACTTCTCGGTCCCGTAAGTTTGTTTACTGATATCTTTTTTAACGAAGTAACTTACGTATCATTTGGAAATGTGTCTAAGTATTAATAGGAAATTATTGGAATAGGCAAATAGTGCTAGCAGTATTAAGGGAAAAATCTTATTTTATTACTGCTAAACCTTAACGCGCCTATGTGAAGATGTTATTGGTCAACATGACATGCTTGTATTATTTTTAACCTAAAAGTGGAATATTATTTGTTTTTATTTATAGTCGTTTTTATTTATAGTCTATTTTATTTATTTGTGTTGTATAGTTACAAATGGGAAAGTTTTAACTTTTTTAATATATTTTAAACACAAAATTTAAAAATTACTTTAACCTTTAACCTCATTTTGTTTTTAGATGTCAAAATAAGAAAGGTAGACGAGCGACTATATTTTTGCACAATTAAAGTCTAGCAGTAACTTTAATAAAGCTTCCCTTGTTTAAAACCCCTACTAAGCTTGCGTAATGTCAAAATACTGCTGAATTTATTACTGCTAGACCTTATATGAATTCCAATAATTCCCTTATAATTTTTAAAAACCCTTAAAATAGCAGAAAATCGTGTATTAAACTAGGCTATCTTTTAAACTACTTAAAATACCTGACGAGCACAAAAGTAAGCAAGGTTATCGATTATGTCACAAAAATGGGATCCAGCACTCCTTTTTAAGTTTATCACCATTTTCTCTGCAGTCCGCATGAGGATTAGGTATAACTTCCAATAGTAGGAAACAATTTCTTATAAAAAATAAGGGGTTTCCTTTCACATTAGAAATAGAACTAAAAGTGTCCATACACCATTTTTTTAAAAGCGATGCAAAATAAACACCTATATAAAGTTAAGGCCGTATATGGCGATCAAAGACGTTCTACTTTTAAATCGCTAGAAATCCGTATTAATTCCATTATCTCTTTTACCATCAAAATTCCCGAAAAAATAATAAATCTCCGATCTATGGCAACACTGGGTCACGATAAAGTCGGCTATTTGCAAAGAATATACTGATTCGGTATCTTCGTTGTTCAAGATTAGGCGTTTTAGTCAAAGGGAGTAGAGTGCGACCTACAGCCCTCAGTTCTTTGATGAAGGCTATGGTCTGACCTCACGTAAATTTATTAGTATCAATTTTTCGTGTCCTTATTCTAATCATAACAAATATATTTACCAATTTAAAGCACATAGAATAAATTATATTATTAAAGATAAAGAGTTGTAAAATTTAGTGATAAAGGTTACTTTTCACTATTTTTCTTTTATACAGGGTGTCTAGTAACTCTACCGACAAATTTTAAGGGGTGATTCTCTATTTAAAAATAGGAAAAAATAAGAAAAAAAACTTTATATGAATATATGTCCCAAACATCCTACTTTTAAAAGTACAGGGTGATAACATTTAAAAAATAACACCGGCACACAAAATAAAAGTTTGATGTGCATCGTACGCGATCTATCTACTGGTATGTTTTTCGACTCTCTAAATCTGAATTTTAAGTCAGTTTAGGCCGTACAGGTCCCAATTAAAAGTAAATTGCAAAAACCGTAAAAAATGGGTTAAAATTTTTGCTATTTCTTACGGTTTTTTTGCAATTTACTCAAACGTCACTAATAAAAAAAAAATTTTCTTGTACAGGGTGTTTCATTGCCATTGCCAATTTTTTTTATCTTTATTTAACTCGTTTGCTATTAAAGCTATAAAAAACTTTAAATAGATTATTTGTGTAGTTTTTTCCGTAAAATATTGCAATGTAATTGGTTGTTTTTTATATTAAGCCGTTTTTGAGAAAATTACCCAACTTATGTTTTTTCTTATGGAACACCCTGTATATTTTTATTTATGTTTATTGGGCTTTATTTGAGCTTTTTAAAAATATATACTATTAGGTATTTTTTATTCCAAATTTTGCCAAAAATTAGCATTTTTCTTAAATTGGGCTTTTTCATAGAAGGCCATGACAGAAAATGACAAAACATTAAATTTTTTAATATCTTTTTCTTTTATAATTTAGCTACCCTACCTTGATATCCTATTAAAAATCAAATTTTATATGTTCAAGTTATTTAAATTAACTTATTAAAAAATATATCACTTTATTTTAGAAAAGCACTATTACCGAAAGGAAAAGGTATATTTACAAGATAAAATAAATATGTTTTAGTGATAGCATATTTAAAATAACAAAAAACAAAAATTACAATAAGTGTTTAAACTGAAGTGTTTTGTAAAAGGTATATTTATTTTATTTGCATTTAGTTAATAATATTTTTTTATGTAATAGTACTTTTCTATACTACTTATATTTTTTGAACTCATCTATTATTGTTATGCTATTTATTATTAGTATAATGCAATTGGTCACACTATTTAAAACAAAAATACATATTTATTTTTAAAGCTTAAGTAAGTTAATAATAATATGTTAAAAAATAAAAGATATTTTTTAATAAAATATTTAGTTAAAGAAGTTAAACTTAAAAAAAAAATAGGGATTGAAAAATGATGTTTTGTTATTTTCTGACATGGCCTTCTATAAAAAAGCCAAATTTATAAAGAATGCTAATTTTCAGCAAAATTTGAAATAAAAATACATAATACTATATATTTTTCAAAGCTCAAAGCGAGCTTAATAACTATAAATAAAAATATACAGGGCATTCCATAAGAAAAACATTGGTTGGATAATTTTCTCAAAAACTGTCAAAGTTAGAAAAAAATAGTAACACCACCATATTCTACGGAAAAAACTACACAATTAACATATCTAAACTTTTTTAATAACTTTAAAAGCAAACGAGTTAAAAAAGTAGTAAAAATTGGAAAAATCTAAAAATCATCCTGTAGCTCCGAGTAGAATCGCACGAGCCATAAACTGTTTTTACTACAGTTGTTTTCTCAAAAAAGAGATCTAGAATCCTATATTAGATTTTTCATATTTTTACGGTTTTCGAGATACCCCGTAAAACCATCGAAAATGAAACACTCTGTACGTCATAAATATTCTTTGATGCATAGGCGACGTCTTAAAATTTATTAAAAATATTTAAATTTGTTAAAAAGGTATTATCAAAAATTCAATTATTTTGCCTAAATTTTAGTACACTTATAGTTCCAAAAGTAGGACGTTAAGGGCATATGTTCGTATGAAGTTTTTTCTTATTTATCGTTAATAAAAACCTCTCTTAAAGGTTGTGGGCAGAGCTACTGGACACCCTGTATAATATAAGTGACTATTCTGTAATAAAATATACCGAGTGCCCGCGAGATTTCTTTCCGGCTGGCATTTTTTTTTTATTGATAGTTACATAACTTGGTAGAGTTGTAAGGCAAAAAGACATTTTACAACTTCCGGTTTTACCGGAAAAATTAGAAACTTTTGATTATTAAATGGGACCCCCTGTATATTTTCTGATTTTTTTTTGGATTCTACAGATCATTTTTAGTCGGAATACAATATTTTTAAAACAAATTTGAGTTAAATTTTATTTTTAAATTAAATGTTAATTTTTTATCTAGAGTGCCATGATCATTCAAAAATCACTCTTCATTCTTTCTTTACTTACTTTCAGACAAATACGAAATCGATTTAATCTTTTTAAAACTTTTTTAATAAAGAGTTTTAAACTTTATTTTTTAGTTTTTTTACCCTAGCTCAAGAACCAAAATAAGACCTTTCATAAGATTTCTAAAAATGCAGTATTTCAAATATATTATTTTCATTTAAAAAAAAACACATTTATTATGTAGGTAAATAATCTTTCTGATAGTAAATGGCTCATGTTGCATTTATCGCAGTTGCCATGAAAACAGCAGTTAATAAAAAGAAATATATTAGTTTGTGTTTATGAATGTCCTACGATGTTATAGTATATTACATTACAAGTGTGGAAAATGACTAATTTTCACACGAGTGGGAATATTGCCACTGAGTGTAAGAAAGTCATTTTCACACGAGTACTGTACACTATTTTTCCTACGACCACAAATTATTCACCAAAAAAAAAATTAAAGTTTGTCTTTACAGAAAAAATAAAAACAATTGAGAACTTTGCAACACTAGGGTGATTTTTACTTTGTAACACTAGTGTGATATGTACTTTTCCTCACTGCTATATTATACTTATATTTATTGACAATATTTTTACATCGAAAATCACCTACCTAGAAGCATTATATAACTTTTATCATTTTGGAATTTAAAAGACCCTCACTTATAAAAATTGTATGGTTTGGTTAGGTAATAACGGTAATAGTTTAATACTGGTTTTCTGCTATTTTAAGGGTTTTTTAAAAATTATTGATACTTACATATTTTAGACACTCTTCTAAATAAAACGTAAGTGGCGCATATCCAAAATATTCCGTTTTTAAAAAATATCAGTAAACAAACTTAAGGGACCGGGGAGTGAAAAGGGGTGCTGGGTGGGGTAAAATTGGTAAAACGAGTTAATGAAACTGAACATCACATGTAAAATTAAGTAAAAATTACATTTTTTCTCATATTTTTGAGAAAAATATAAAAAAATATGAAAATTGTAAATGCGTAATCAATCTAAAGTCCCAAAAGTAAGAAAAAACGACTACTAAACGTCCGATATACCATGCAAAATATGGAAAGCATTTGGCAACGTCGGAAGGGTCTGATTCTATTTATGAATGGATAAAAGAAAGTGGATTCATAAAGTGTGTATTAGCCTCAGGTTTAATTAAGGGATTAAAAAAAAAGGTTTAACCAGTTGACACGAAGACAGAGAGAAAGGAATTTGATCTATAGGAGTTTTTCTCTGGCGCTTTAGGTCGAACGGTCAAGCGGCAAGGCTGCCTCTATAAAGTGCGTGCTCAAAGGTAGGAGGGAGATTTTTAATTTACTACTTACCTGACAAAACTGTGCCACTGAACGAGCAGTCAGTGAAAGTTGTTTTCTGTGGTTATGTCTATTTTTGTTTATGTTTTTATTTTTTCGGAAATTTTATTATTACTCTTTTAATATTAGAAGAAAGCTTATACTGTGTAGTAACTTAACGTTAATAAGATGATTTTTGCTAATTTGAGTTCTACTGTTTAAGGTAAGTAAATTTTTTTTTACTGTCTCTACAATAAATATGTCACTTGCAAAACCAATAGCAGTTTTTAGAATGACATCATAATATATATCACACGAGTGTTGTAAAGTACTTTGCAACACTAGTGCTGTAAAGTACTTTGCAACACTAGTGTGATATAACGCATTTTCTATGCATGAAACCAGTGTGCTATTTGCTATTTTCACAAGTGGTCGTAGAAAAAATAATTTTAAGTCTAATTTTTTATTAACAATAAAAATGATCCTTTATCCTAATACTAAATTTAACTTAAAAATAGTTTAATAATTATTTTAATTAAATACTAATAACTTGTTTTTTTAGTATTTGAAATGTCTTATAAAAGGATATTAAAGTGCGTAAAAAGGATAGAAGTCTAAAAATTTAAACAATTGTTTATTTTGACTAATACACACATATATAGGTACCTATATTGGTGAGCACTTAAGTTGGATAACCCTGATATTTTCATAATACATGCACAGTAGCCTTTATTTGTATTTTATTATTTTCAACATAACTGCTCTGAAAAATAAAAGTTGTCTACTCTCAAAGGAGACATGCCCATAGCTTGTTGGATCATTAAAATTTATACTTGTTGATTTAGTAATATTTTTAGAATTGTTTTGTAAATCTTTTTTGAAAAAGGGAGTAACTCTATATGCAAATTAACCCTACATGTATATCTTTTCATTGAAGCTGGATATAAAGATATGACAAGTGTTTCATTTACTACAAATACATGAAGAGACCATAAATAATTTCCGATTCTATATGATTTACTTTTGCTGCCCCAAAGTGAAAGTGTACAATTAATTACAGCTGAGTCATAATTACAATAAACAATTTTTTCTTTGTCTTTGAACTCTGGAGCAAGTGGAGGAGGTAGAATAAAACAAATTTCCTCAGTCACATGGAACTTACAGAACACTAAACAATGTGGATATTTTGCGGGATCTATCTTAATATTCAAAAACTCACTGCTGTGCATAAATCCATATTTTAAACACTTTACGTTCTTAGTTCTCCATTTTACCCCACTATCAGACGAACACAACTGAATGTTAAACTGGACATTTCTTAACTTATTTTGTCCTACGCAACTTACTCCAATGTATAATCGACTTGATAAATTGTCAAAAGAGTAGTGAAAAAATAAGAGCAAATTTTCCTTAAAATATGTCAGCGTATTTTCACGGCTTAATTTCTGGTCAGTTTTTACAACAAACTCAGGACTTTCCAAAACAGAACCTGAATGCCGTTTCTTCAGGTGCCTTGCCAATGGATATGAAGTATTTTCAAACTCACAATAGGGGCAAGTATATCTCGGTGCGTTCTGGCAACACGACTTTTCATGATTAAGTATTTCAGATTGTTTGAGCATCAAGTTACATCCTTCCAAATAGTTTACACACGGAAACTGCACGTTGCTGGTGACCATTTGGTATAGATTAGACACTACTCCATGATCGTTTTGCTTTGAACACCTGGAACACTTTATTGTACGATTCGGATACACTTTAACGGGTGTTACTAAAAATTTATCACATTCGAAGCAGGTTAAATTTTTCACTAGTTTTAAAGATAGATTCATTTTATCGCACGTAACATAAACCACTAAATAGCGTAGTCAGGACGTTGTTTAAAGAAAGCATAAAATAATAGAGAGATATGGGTGGTGCTTTAACGTTATGCGGTATTAACGTAAGCACTATTATGACAGTTAAGCTATGCGCGATTCGATTTTTACCGTCGCTGGTGGTAATAACGTTACCGCATGGAGTAATTTGCGGGCTGATAACGCCGCGTGCTATTTAAAATAGCGAATAGAATTGCCATGCGCACAATATTTGTCTTTTCTATTTTTTAAGGTTATATTATTTATTTCGACGATTTCTACAAATATTTTTGTAATAGAGCCACAGAGTAAAGTTAAACTATAATCTTTGATAAAGAAATGAAAATATTAAGATTGTCGGCTGACAATGACCTGGCTTTCTGAAACAATGTCTTAGTCAAAATTCATCTGGAAAAGTGGGAAAATTTACAGTAAAATGGTTCAAATAACGGGAAAAACTTTGGTATTCGCACATTAAAGGATCATTTACTTTTTAATTTTGTATATTCGTAGACAGGTATAATTAACCGGTCGTAATACGGCGTCTTCCATATCTCTAAAAACAAACACTAAATACCGTATGCGGTATTTAAATAGCGCCTTACGTAAATAACGAACGTAGGCGGTAACCAAAGTACCCATATCTCTCTAATACTAAAGAAAGAAAGCTTTTAACAAAGGTCAGGATCACGGTCACGACGGTGTTGCCAAGTGGGTTAAAATAAAGATACTCCGAGTTGTTCCTAAAAATCCCTTTTTGGGGTAAATTGAAATAAAATGCTTATTTTGGGTAATTACTTATTAGTATACGGTTTTCTGCTATTTTAACAATTTTTTTAAATATAGTGACGTAGATATTATCTATTAGTTGTCCTTAATAATAAAATGAAGACGCAGTTATCAATTATTTTTTATTTTTCTTTTATAATAAAAACTTCTTTTTTTTGGCACTTGTCCACTTTTAATATGGTCAATTGGCAACGTTGTATATATGTTTAATAATAAAAGAGGGATTATAAAGGGTCAGGTGTAGGGTTGCCAACCCTCCCGATTTGGGCGGGAGTCTCCCGCTTTTCTGACATGTCTCCCGCCTCCCGACAAAATAGTAAAACTCCCGCTTTTCAAACATTGCCTCCTACCAGAATAAAATTTAAAAAATTAAGTAAAAATAAGTCACTATACCACAAGAATAAATATATTAACCAGAAGGATATCTCTTTTACCTTGAGCGGCGCAGGCTGTGACCATCGAGGGCTACTAAACCGAAATTCTAAACCGAAATTGCCAGTGCAGTAGTGAAAGGCGAAGCAACGACTCGGTAACGGTCAATGTATTTTATATAGTTTATTGCGATACGTTTTATTTTTCTGGACTAATTACCTATCATGACATTATAAGACAGCAAAATACAAATTTCGTCAATCCAACTGCAAGACAATTCCAAACAAGTTTTAGAAAAGTTTTTGTGTCAGATTGCTTAACTCTGGCACAGAAAACTGTGAAAATGATATGAATAATTTGCTTCTAAGAGTATCCGATGTAATTAAACAGAATGATAATTTTCCTATTATTAAACCTCCAACAGTGTCAGAAAGAGCGGATATACCAATTATTATTGACACAAGTTACCAAAAAGATACACTGCTAGAAACTAATTTCGTAAGATATTTTGCTGGATATCTAATTAAAAAATGTTTAGCTGTACATTCTTGCGAAATTTGTGAGGCATATTCAAAGGCATATCAAGATCTAGATGAAACGACTTTGTTTTGTTACCATAAAGAATATAAAAATGCTAATTTAGACGTATTTGGAAATTTGAATATGCCTCACAATGACTTCGTAAAGTTAATTTCATTATTAGAAACTTTATTTCAAATAAATTTTGAAAGTATTGTAATACAAAAAAATTAATTCAAAAGTTTGAAAATATCTGCAAAAATACTAGTTTTTTACATCCTTGTGAAAATTTTCCAATTAATTATTTAATTAAATTATTTGGTAGAGTTAGATTATTCCATACACTCAAATGTATAAACAAGAATTTCAAAAATGTTAAAAATAGAAAAATTGTCATATGGAAAAATAAATAGACACTTGTGTAAATTATACAATACATATTTTAAAAAACTGAAGCGTATCCAGAGTAAATATTATGATAGAAATGTCAATTGCCCAACGATTTTATTATTTGTCTGATCAATACCCCAGATTGATGAGAAGATTTAGTGCGACTTACCGATCTTTATCCGAAAAAGATTTGGGTAAAACCAGTGTAGTGCAACATCGAATAAATACTGGAGACGCATCACCGATAAAAACATACGCGCCCAAGAAGGGAATTCGCTTTAGCCAAGAAAGAAGAAGTTGAAAAGTTACTGAAGACATGCAAAATCAAGGCATCATATTTTACCTAATTTATTTTCGAAGTTTGCGGTTTTGTTGTTGGTGTGCTTCTCATTCTACAACTGGCATAACCAACGATTCCTATATTGAAGTAGTTGTGGAAAATGTATTCACTTCATTCTGGCAACGTTATCCATCTTGAGTTTTATTTTAATAGTGAGCTCTACACCGTGAAGCGATGCTTATATTGAGTAGTTGTGAGAAAAAAATATGTAAATATCCCACTTCATTCGAAGCGACAACATCTTGAACATTTTTCATAATTATTCTACCAATAAAGCTGCTTTTATTGATACTTATTTAGGTTGTAACAAACCAATATGTAATCCACCATTTATCGGCGGCCTGTTTACAATCGCCAAAGAATATGTTATATTGTATTGTCATCAGACTAAGGAAGATGACAATTCGAATCGTCGATCGACGGAGAAGAGGTCAGATTTCAATTACTGACAAAAATAATTCAACTGGAGTGCCATAAATGCAAATATCATGTCATTATACTAAGAATGCCACTTTCTACGTAAATTAGTAAAAATATACCGGGTGTCTCGTTTAAAACAATAAAGTTAGGGTCGTTCGAAAGTAAGAGAAAACAACAAACTGAATTCATAAGACAATGTACTTCTATGTCATATACCTGCATACAAAATTTTATTTTAATACATTTAACAATAAAAAGTTATAGTGGTGAGCCATTGGCCACGGACCCCGGTATTTGGTATGAATTTTCGTGAAACTACTAAACCGATTTTAAAAAACTATGCTCAGTTGTACAAAGCAGGTTTAAACTCAGTTTTAATGAACTGAGGAAAGGTCTTTAAACTTTCAGTAAAATCTCAATTTTTTCAATTCCGTGACACTGACAGCAATAATGGTATTTTATAGAAAAGTTCAAGTCCCTGATCATAGCCTGACCACAGTTCAGCAGAACAGCAGAACGCGTAATGTCCACCCACTTTAATTTCTTATTTTTTGCACTACAAACTTTTTAATGGGACACCCTTAATATTATGTTATCATTAAAAAAATATTTAAAGAGCTTTACAAAATACCACATTTGATATACCTTCCTTAATCGTTTTTGAGATATAACTACTTAAATCTGAAAAATAGTAGATTTAATTTTCTTATACCAATATACGGCATTAAGCTGAGACTAGGTATAATTAAAAGTATATTTCGATTTAAATGGCCATATTTCCGCAACTATTAAAGATAGATATATCAAATGTGAAATTTTTGTAAAGCTTTTTAAAGACCTTTTAATGTTGACATAATATATAGGGTGTCCCCTTTAAAAATCTACACTTTTGATCTGCCCTGTATAATAATGAATTTAGAGAACATATTTAAAAATCTTACATTCCCGTAATTAGAAGAAATTTGTAGTGCAAAAATAAAAAAAATTAAAGGGGTGGACATTAGGCGTGATCACCTGGGACAACTGGGCCTAAAAACCATTAAAAGAGAATTTAAAACCCTTTAGGATAAGGTGTTACCTGACTCTTTATTTAAAATTTCTGACGTTTGTGTTGGTAAGTGGAGGGGATAAACCTAAACGAGTAAATCTTGTCAAAAAATGGGTCGACGTGTTTCAGGTTTTTTTGCACTTTTACAATTTTTTAGGCTTAAATAAAACATTGCAATTACGAAATAAATTTGCAATTTTAATAAAACAAAAATAACACGCAAACACACATATTAAAATACTTAAAACTTAACAAATTTGTACAAGGTAAAATGTTCAGTAAAACAAAAGTAATTTAATGCCAAGCAAATCAGAATTAAAAAACAAAGCCAGGGCTAAGTGCTGGGTAAAGTCAAGTTTGTTTAAAAATACAATATAAAACAAGAGATTTATACACTAAGATGTTTATTGGATGGAAGTGTCCAGTGTCCAAGAGCCCGTGAGCGGCAGACCTTAGTCAATTTGTAAAATCTGAAAGTTTGTCAGCGGATGCTCGAGACATAGTTTAAACTGATGAAGGACTATAAAGTTTGGCTCATAGTGGCTTTTGAAAGGTAGGTACCAGGTGCCCAAGTTTAATAGTTTAAAACCCTACTTTTCTCATTTTGAAAAAATAAATTTTATGTTTTGTTACTTAAGTTCCTGTTAAAAGATATTTCTACCGTCGCCAAACAGCTTTGACAATTTTAACCACTTGGCAGACAATTATTTTAGGGTGACCCAATGGCCCCAGAAAGTCCAATATTTTTGTCAGGCGTGTTCTAAAAAAAAGTTTTCGATATATACAAAGTGTACCAAAAAAAAAAAAATTTATTGCTATGACGTTAGTTTGTTAAAAATTGTTTTTTAAAACACTTTGCATGTGCATCAAAATTTTTTTAGTACATACCTATTTAGAAATCCTACAACTGTCTATACATATTAAACTGTTTGTCCTATCTTGGTAAATATTAAAATAAGAAACTTAATCAGACCATGGGACTTCACTCCAAAAATGTGTCTCCTGCCAAGAGTTTGGAGCTGTCAAAACTGTCTGGCGACTAAGAAAAGTATCTTCTAATAGGTACCCAACATATATTAAATTTAGCTTTTAGAAAATGACGAAAGTTACGTTTCAATAAATTAAACTTTTGTACCTGGTACCTGCCAAAGCCACTATGAGTCGAATTTTTATAGTCTTTCATCACTTCTACCTACACTTTTTATTTTAAAATAAATTAAGTGTGACAGGTATTGACCTAAACTAATTTGGTTTGAGTTAAATAGATAAGGCAGAATTTTCTTAATTAAAATTCTTTATTGAACATTAGTGCATCGTACATTGACCTTGTTTAATATAAGAGTTAAAATAAGGTTATTTAAAATTGTGCAATTAAATTAATTATTATTATTACATTTATTTCCAGTAATGTACAAACCTAAATTTTCATCATTTTCACAAGAAAAAAACATAAGGCATATTTAAAGGTAATTTTTTATTTTCAACATTTTTGTTTTTATAACAATTTTTAATATTTACAAACAGTCAAATTAAATCTTTGATTTGCGACACTGGTGACAATCTTTTCTGATGCACAAAAGGCGTTCCCCAAATTATTTAAAAATATCTGGTCACTTTTCTTGGTATTTCACATTTTTTCCCTTAAAAATGGTTTGGACGACAGAAACAGGTTAGCTTTTGTAAAATAAACTATACTGTTATGGTTAATTTTTGAACCGAAATGGGGTAGTGTTTGTAACTGTTTTTTGCAAACAAAGACTACTCGAGTTCAGTCTAAACTAATTGGTAAGCCCTAGCGACGCCCCTGCAATGTTATACGGTACCGAAGCCGTCGCCAGTGTAGCCGGTGTGTGTAAAAACGCCCTAATTGTCTAAAATTTTGCATATTTAAGTAACTTGGACAAAATTTAGGTGACTTGCTGGTTTGGCTTTTAGCCTTGGGTTGTTGCGCCTTTTATAATAGGTAAAAAATAAATAAAAAATCCCATTTAAATATTGTTTTAATTGTTTTTACCAGCAAAATTTATTTTTATTTGAAGTGTTGTCAAATTTTCAGAAAAGTTAGACTATTTATTTTTCCAAGGTAACCAATAATTTTTTCCTTAAGTGTGCTATAACATTGAGAAGATAATAAAGGCTTTTTAAAATTAAAGTTTAATCTAATGTAGCGCCCAAAATCAAAAATTAATAATGGTCCCAGAAGAGAAAATCGTAAAACTGAATATAAATTTGTATTTTACACACCAATATTGCTTTGGAAGTGTTTTTTACATTTTACAAATTTTAGAAAATAACAAAATAACGACATCTCTTTTAAAATTCAACATTTCAGTTAAAAAAAATCCCAAAAACCAGAACAGCTGGAATTATTCTTGGACCATTTTTAAATATCTAAATATTGTTTCCGAGAAAGCAATACATCCACCAACAATTTGGGACATACTGTTTACCGATACTTTAGGTACTTCACACTTTAGTCTAAATTTTGTTAATTAGTTTTTATATCGTTTAGGTTGTATATTTAGAAAAAAACTTTTTAATAAATACAATTAAAAAGTTAATTATTTAATGCATTATTTAGGTATAAATATTTCACTAGAGTGTCTTACACTGGCAAAATATCATAGCAACCATCTATTTTCTACTGGTAAAACTGCTCCTACCTTAATTAAACCAACATAATGTAAATTATTTCAGCGAATATTTCCTTTTATTAATTTTGACCAATTGCTATCAAGAATTGGTATCAAATCTAAATTTTAAGTTGAAAAATTACTTAACAACTGTCAACTTAAGGTGCGTTTACACCAAACGAATAAAGTGCTAGGGCTGGAACTAGAGCATTCTACGAAAGCTAAACTGCTGGACATTCGAATGAAATTAGGTAAAAACCTTAAATCTAATTTTCTCAAAGCCTACAAAAACTATTCGTCTTTATGATTACCGACATTGCAGCCTTGGTATTAAACTTAGCTTTTATATACAGAATGGTAAATACGACGTTTTTTTTTGGGAAATTTTGTTTCTGGAACTTTTTGAGTAAAAGAAATTTTTGAATCTTTAAAATATGATGTTTTTACTAAAAAGTGACGTTTTAGCATTGTCACTCTTTATAACACTAAAACACTTTTAGTCCTATAAACTCCCACTCTTTGACGTTTTAAGCAAAAAGCAATACCGTTTTAATAATTTAAAAACTTTTATAGGTAAAAGTTTTTTTTCATAATTCTTGTTTTCTCTTATGCCATAAACTACAAAACTAGTATTTATAAATTCTTAAAGTAAAAATGGTGAACCTAGCAACACGGCAAGTATCAGCAACAAATTGGGCATTCCCCGAAACCCCAAGTAGTAAATATTGTAAGTTTTGATTAAACCAGTTCTTAAATATGAGACAAATTCCATATATAACGAAAATCTTTTATATCATATCCAAGCATTACACATACAACAATATCATTATTACGCAAACTTAGCAACGCAAATAAAAAATTAAATACCGTTTTGGTATTTTAATCTTTAGATTCAAAAATACTTTTGGAATTTATAAAAGGTAATTTTGTAGTTTATGGCATAACAAAAAACAAAAATTATGAAAAAATCTAGAAAATTTTGAAACATGTATGTATTTTTACACATAGATCTACTTTTTTGTCCACCCTGTATAAAAGTTTAAACATTAAATAGATTTTACTTTTTGCTTAAAACGTCAAAGAATAGAAGTTTATAGTACTAAAATCATATCTTTAGATTTACAAAGAATTAAAAAATTTGCCAAAACTGTTTGTCACAAATGAATATCTAATTATTAGAAAGTTTTTAACATTCAAAAATGTTTTTATTAAAAAGTTGCAGAACAACACAATTTTTTCAAAAAACGTCATATTTACCACTTTGTATGTAATTGGTAAGTTTAATACCAAAGCTGCACTGTAGGTAATCATAAAGACTAATAGCTGCGTTTAAATTTGCCGAAAACCGAACTAAAATAGTTTTTGTAGTCTTTGAGAAAATAAATATAAAATTTTACCTAAAATTTAAATTATTCCGTTCAAATGTCCAGCAGTTTATTTCCAGCCATAAAAACAACCAAAGAATGCTCTAAGTTTGTTTACACTAAACAAATTCAATGGAGTGGGGTTAGAATGATGTCAGAAGTTTTTCCGAAAAAATCAAAAACATTTTATGAAATTTTAAGAAGTTGCAACTTATATTGTTCTTATTAATTATTGGTCTTATTGTTTTTATGAAAAAAAAATGTTGTATTGAAATAAAATGTTTATTATACTCAGGAAATAATCTAACTAAATATCCCCGTGCAATTATTTCTGTGAAAAAATTGGAATACTTGTTTCTAAGTAATCTGTTTTAACAAATAGCATTTGCGAAAGTGAAAAATCTTCCTCTTTGACTCGGATTTTGAAAACCACTCTCGCTCATGCTATTTATTTAAAAATTACTTAAGAACTCGTTTTTCCGAAATTTTAGAAAAAAATCAACTAGGGATATTACCCCTGATAAAACTTGGTTTTTGCTTTCTATTAATGTCGTTATGACATTTAATCAATACCACTTATCTAACGGTTCGTTGTATTATTATAAATGTTATTCACGAAATTGCCAAGCAACACACTTTAATACAATTAAAATATTTTGCCACAAAAAGTTATCTCCTATGATAATATATACGAGTAAACAGCTTTATAAAATAAAACTAATTTTCATTTAGCTGCTTGTTTTATCCATAAGCCTTGAAAGCTGAAAAGAAGATTAACCAAAACTAACCACTTAGACTAAACTACAAGAGAATTATTTAGTAATCTGCTTTAGTAACTAATAAAGATGCCAAGGCACGTTCTGAATACAAAACTATCGGGGGTATGATTGTACACAGTTTCCTCTTTAGAATATTTTTTAAATATTTTATGCAAAAATTAAAAATAAACGTTAAAAAAATAATATAATATATATTTTTTACTTTTTGACTTTTCTAAATAAAGTAAAGCAAGGTAGTTTTCGTAGCCTTCGTAAACCAACATTCTTTTATGAGCGTGGTAATATTTTTTTATTTAATAAACTACAGGGCGATCATTTTTAACTCTGCACTATTGTTAACTTATTTATTATTGGAGATACCAAGTCGGTTAAATTAGCAAAGTAGAAGCATCTTTTCGCTAACTAACGTGCGATTAAAATAATTAAACATCGGGTTTTTGATTTATTGCAAAAAATATACTTTTTTAAATAAAACACCCTGTATATTATATTACTATTCGGAAGACCTATCAAATACCATTAAACAAAACACTGTAGATTGCATTTTAAAGAGCTTTAAGAAAATACCACATTAGATATGTCTTATATTTTTGGAAATATGGCCATCCAAATCTGAAAATTATGTTAAATTTTTATTATCTCTACAGCTCCATGCTATAAGCACTAAGTTTGTGTAGACGAGAAAATAGACATTACATCTTCTATTTTTAAGATTTGAATGGCCATATTTCCAAAACTGTAAGATATAGACATATTAAATGTGGTATTAACCTAAAGCTTTTTAAAATATTTATTTAATGGGTATGCAATATACAGGGTGTTTTACTTAAAAATGCCAGTTTAATATTAATTTCGAGAATGGCCATTTTCCCGAAACTTTTAAAAATTGCATATCACACATTATGACTTTTTAATGGTCTTTGATATACATATACAGGGTGTTTCATTTAAAAAAGTATATTTTTTGTAATGAATCGAAAACCCGATGTTCAACTGTTTTTTTAATGCAACACGTTATTCAGAGGAAAAATGCTACTACTTTGCTAATTTAACCGACTTCGTATTTCCAATAATAAAGAAGTTAGCAATAGTGCAGACTTAAAAATAGTCACCCTGTATAATGAAGAGCCATGCATTTAAAAAACAATCCGATTAATCTATAAAATTTTAGTCCAAGTTTATTACCATATTTTTGTTGTTTTGCTGGACTCTCAAATATCTTAGATAATATAGAATTAAACTGGACGAAATTCGGTACTCCAGAGTTAAGCTATACTTTGAATTTAGTGTTGATATCGACGATATTGCCAGATCTTTAGTTTTGCAAAAATCAATCGGAAGTTTTTAAATTAAAATGAGATACCTATGTGTTAATTATAGTATACCGGTATTGAAACCAAACCGTCGTCTTTAGGACATTCTTACATTTAATCCCCTTCACCAAACAACTATGTACATTCCTGCAATTTACAGCTGCAACGAGCGCTCCGATTTGAGCATAATGAAATCAGAGGCTGCCGGCCCACCGCTTTTGTCTTTCGTCGGACCCCACCTCGTATATTTACTATGTTTTAAATTTCTTATGGTCGACCAGTTGGTTACCAAACTTTGAAGGAGAGGTAAAATTAAACATTAGCTACGTGCACTGGACGGTTAGCAGTTGCGTGTACAATGTGGATTTGTTATACAAATGGCGCTAAGTGATGGTTAGAGGACTTAAAAGGCAGGGATCTTTTTTTTTGCTTTTAACTTCTCACTTTTCATTATGGATAGTTTTGTGTATTATACATAGGGCGCCACGTGATTAAAACATGGTGCTATTAGAAAGGCGAGGACCTTTTATTTTAGTATTAAATTAGGTTTTCCTAAATAGGGATTACGCAGGGCATTTTAATGTCAAGTCAAAGATAACCCATACACTAGAAGAAAAAGAAAAATACGTTGAAACTAATCTGTTACAAATAAAATGTTATTGCAATTTTTATTATTATGATGTATGGTGTAAAGTTACGTGAAACAAAGGTTAATTAAATTTCTTCTATGTTTTGATATATAAACAACTAATCCAACGTGACACTATCTGCAATTATCCCTAAAATCGCAAAAGTGGTGCAATGTAAAATGTAATTAATCCTATTATATGCAGGTTGGTATATATATTACATGTGAAATGGTCAAAAGTAATTGAATTACTAGTAATTATTGTTATAATAGGGTTTAATTAAGACAAATACACAATAACTGTTTTATATATGTTAGAAGTGCAAAAAACGTTTAATTTTTTATACAAACACAGAGCACAGGGTGTCCCACCGAGAACTGCTGCCATTAGTAGAGAACTAGGCCATAAATTTGGGAATAATATAAAGTCAGTGGGGGACATACGACTAAAATATTTTTACAGTTCTACCACTTTTGGTTATACCAAAAGTTAATGGCAACTTTTCCATTTCCCTATACATTATTAATCTTTTAGGTTCTGCGCAAAATGCTTAACATATTTTAAAAATAGTGTTTTATACCTAAGATTAACCATTTTGACTTATTTTAATTTTTATGTTCAAAATGACGCTTGTAAACTATTACATAACCATATTTTTTTTAAGTCAAAACCTTAAATATGATTTGGGTTTCGGTTGCTCGTAAAAAGTACTACTTTAGTATACTGTATTGATATTTTGACAATTAATAAATACGGAGTTGTCAAAAATAATCGTTAAAAATTATAATATTATAATTAAATCTCTGACGTTATTTAAAATTTAGTAATCTCTTTGTTATGTTATATTTAGGGCGTGGCAAGTACAATCTGTCAAATGTCAGCAGTCACTTGTCATATGTCAAAAATCACGTGATATAGAAAATGGCCGTTACGCGTAGGATATTCGCATTTATATATTGATTGGCGCAAACCTAAAAATTTTAAGTCATACGGTTTGTGCGTAATCGACTTAAATCGTAATTTAACCCTGATAATGAGTCATTGGCGCATGTTTTAAAATTTTTTAAAGTAGTGTAACGTTATACCTATTAAATAGTAAAAACCATATAACGCTATCTTTAGCCATAAGGGCACTACAGCTGTTTAAAAATAGTTAAAAGATATCAATTGGCGATGAAAACGATCAATTGACATTGCGGCCTTAGTATTAGGGTTAGAGAAATGCAACTTGGTAAAGGGTTAGTTGTTGACATCAATAAGTTTAAAGTCAAATCTGTCATCGGTTAAACCCGTTATTTGACCTAGGGGTGGGAGGCAGGTGTATGCAATCTCGTGACGTTATTGCAAGTATTACCAAGTTCTGGGGGTACCCTTTGGATTTTTAACCAATTAGAGAGCAGTATTTTTTAAACATACCCCTTGTTATTTTAACCAGAGGGGACGAGATGTTTTTAAGACAATATTTTTAGCCAATCGGAAAGCAGTTTACCTAAATAGATGGTTTCTAAACGTACCCCAACTAGACTTACGGATTTTTTTACTTTCAAGGTCAAAACATATTAAACCTCGAAAAAGGTCCAATACTAAGGAAGAATACAAATAAAAAACAGTGTTGTATTTATTAAATTAATTTATTTAAGCCATATAGTACATTGACTTTTAGCAATTTTATACACAAGTTTAGTTAGTAATTTAGTACAAGCTATGGCAATAAAAATAAATAAACTGATTTTTATTTGGTTGCATGGTTACTGCTGGAACCTCTGCAGTGGTAACGTTAACGCATGGTTCAGGAACATAAATTATTATTGTTTTCCATTCTGTTTTTCCAAAAGTATAATCCCCATAGTAGAATTTAACCTTTTATCGGAGAAATGATTGCGCTGAGGCAGGTACAAGTGTCTTAGAAACACCAACATGCAAACCATAAATTATTTAAAGAAAATCCTTGGTTTCCAACATTATTAAAGCGGCTGAAGCATTGTAAGGTGCATAGATGTAAAAACATTTTGCACTACTGCTACTAAAACATGTTAGTTTATATTACAAGGTGCCGTATTATTCGTAATCCGATTCTAATATAATATTATCTTCTTTTGCATCGGTCCCATCGTCTCTGTCTGCAGCTGATACTGGATTTGCAGCAATCATAGCTGTTGATGTTTTATCATGCTTTAAATTTTTCTAAAAGAAGTGGTGGAGAGGGGAAATGTAGTTCAAACGGCTTGACATATTTTTATATTTGGCAACTTTACTTTTGGTGTAGTGTCATTAGAAGGTTTTAATTTAGAGACCTAAAAAGATATACGCCCAACTTGTGACGTTCCCATGGTATACAATAAATCATTATTTAAAGTATTTTTGTTGCCAGTCTACTGGAATACAAACTAAAGGAATTTGTCGCTTCTTTTCTTTAATTAAACCGAAGTTTCGGTCACACTCCATGTAAGTGTGCCAAGGTTCAAGAAACTTATAATGGCCCTCTGTTAATTAAATAGGTTGAAATAAGAAACTGTACAGTTGGCAAATATTTTTGTTTTTTTTTCTGACCTCCACAAGAATCACTAAATGCAATGGTCGTTCTGATTTTTGGTGGCAGACTCTGAATAAATTTTATCAGGCATGAGCCTGTTTCCCAACAACCTCTTGCTGCAATTGTTTCGTCCCATAAAAACATGTGACTTTTTCAGAAAGTAAATTATGTATCTAGAAATTGTACGTCTATAACTGACAAAGTTAACAGTGGTGTCGGTAAGGTCTGTTGCAAGTCAAAACAAATAGTGACAATATTCTCAATATTTATAATTGTTTCTATATCCGATATCTTGGCATTACTTGCTTTCTTAGATTTTCTCTGATGTAATTCTAAATCACCTTTTTAAAGTATTTTATCAAGTTTTAAAATTTGTCACAGCGACTACATGTATCACTATAAGGCTTGTGAAATTTCAAGTTTAACTCTGTGTTGAAGACCTACCTATAATATGATTCTTTTACAGTTTCTTCATGTTGTTTAGTAAGAAATGTCTGATACCGTTTATACATTTTAGTATATTCTAAGTATTCAAATTATCTTTTCTGCTTTATATTGAAAACAACCTAATGTAAGAAATAATAATATTTTTGAGAATTCCCTAATTTTGTTTGAAGGCTGTTTTTTTCTCGTTTATCAGATTTAACCATTCCCAACTTTGTTGTTTTTGAACAGACAAATTGAAATCGTCGCACAGAAATGTCAAAAGTACGTAAAAAAATTTTGCATATACGTTTTTCCAACAAAGTTAATACTGTGCTAAAGTGATTCTTTTAATCAACTGCTAATTTGCATCTTGCAAGTCAAATATTTTTTATACAAACAGGGAGAAATGCTGTTTCCAGATCGTAAGAAGGCAATTCATAAAATTGTATAAATAACTTGCGTCTTTATGTCTCAATATTATTTGGGTTGCAATGAAATCGACATAAGACTCATTATCTTCTGCGTTGTCCTTCCTTAGTTTCCCTATATCTAAAACCTAATCTGAATCTTGGTCAGTCTGGTTGGGAGTTAATGCCTTTGCAAGAAATAATAAATATTGAAGTTTAAAGGAAATTACACTAGTGCAACCATTATTACCCTATAGTTTCCGCAGTTGTGGTATGCCTGTACCTGGGTATTCGCGAAATCACTTTTAATTTCTAAAAATAAACCTTACCCATCTTTTGCATATAAAAAAAAATCTAGGTTTTTTTGCCCCAATTTACGTTTTCTACTAACCATTACTCTCCCAGCTCTTATCCACCGTGTCACTAAAACTTATACTTTGCATAATACTTTGTTATTCTTGAAAATTCGGCACAAATCTGACATTTACTCACTAAAAACAATTTATTAATTACACATGTTCATACAGAATGCTAAAAATATTTTTGTTGTAGAACGATTCTAGTTGTGCACCTTAACCTCTTTACTACTAACGGACTGCTATTTATTTTCATTAGTTAAATGTACTTCCAAAAGATAACGCTTGTAGGGTAATATACTGGAATCTTTTTACCACCAAGTTAAAATTGCATTTGGCTATGCTAATCTGTACTTAGCTCATTTTTTTACAATAGTGCACTCAAATCCTTCAACTTCTACCCCTTAAATATAAAAACGCATGACTTTACATTTATTTGCATTAATTTCCAAACCATTACCATTACACGAATGGACCAAAACATATATATTCGCCCAAAGTGCCAATACATAAGACATTTACACTTTTAAATTGCGACACCAGATCATTAAAAATGGTAAAAACAAGTCAGGTTAAAGGTGAGAACCTTGTTGTACACCCGACTTAACATTTTACGAGATAAAACGTTATTAATCTTAACACATCGTTTCCGATCCTCGAGGTAAAACTTGATACGTTTAATTACAGCCATCTTAAACCATCAAGCCGTAAAGTAACAAAGGCAACGTTGCAAACAACACTGCACGTTAGGAAGATTTTAAAAAGGTCCTAATAGATTGCATGCTAATATACTTATTTGTTTTTTTCTGATGTTTTAAACAAAATATACGTATTACTTCTTTAGGGTGTTTAGAACAACATATAGATATAATTTTAAACACTTTACTTGTCCTAAGAAGCAATAACGTGTCCGCAAAACCTATATTCAGAACAACATATTTCAGTTATAAATATAGCAACTTAATTTGTATTACATAAAAGGCCTTTTACAATTAAAAAGAGGACATCGTCGAAAAGTCTTCACTGACTCGACTAAGGTGTCAAGTAAGCAAACTTTTGAATTTTTGCGATTGTTGCTAAGGTTACTTTTACTTTCGGCCCACAAGAAAAAAGTTAATGTTTATTCTGTGAGCCGCAAGTAAAAATAAGAAAAGTTAAACTTTTAAATCTTTTTAAAGTAGAAAATGTTAATCCTATATACATGGTTGTAAATAAATACTTTTTATGACTGGTAATAAAATTCAGTTTTTTGATTGTTATCAAGATCATACTTCGTTGTAGTACACTACATAGGATATTAATAAACGTAACCCTTTTAAACACTTTCACACCTTTTTTGCTCTTTAACTTAGTGTTTGGTTTTAATCCCTACTATAACCTATTTTATATGTGAGACCCTTGGTCATCTGTGGTTTGCAAGGCTGGGTGAAGAAAAACCTAAAGCGGCAAAATATACCAAGGAGCCGGCTTTAGGCTTCTGAGGAATGGAGGACACAAAATAAAGCTGAGCAGTTAAACTACCTCCTAATCTAATCTAGTCTTATTTAATCTAACCTATTTTATTATAAGATGATATATAGTTAAAGGAAAGGAAATAATAAATTTTAGTTTATTTTTCACTGAATTTTAAAATTAAAAGTTAGCAAATAAATATATTAAAAATATTTAAAATATATAATTAATATTGATTTTGAGTCACTTATCAAAGCAAAGTAAATTTATACTATTTAAGTTATATTTATACAAAAAGAAAGTTTTTTGCTTAAACAACCACTTATAAAAAAGTTTTACTTTTTCTACTTGTTTCATAATTTATTATTTTAATACAGACATGTTGCTTACTTATCACGTTATGAGTTCAAATAGCGGTAATTCATCATTAGCTAATAAGCTAAAATCACCCAACCAGATATTTTATCCTTTGAGATGGAGGCAACAAATGCTTCATCTAGACTCTAGACAAAACGTTTATTTTAAGTAGAGAATAAGGTGAATTATGCGCACGTGTAATTATTTACTTATAAACCTAAATAAGCATCGCTAAGTTGGGGATTAAAGTTAGGTTGCAATTAAGTTGTTTTTGTGACTTATTAAAAGTTTACGGCTTGTGTTGAGGGTGGATTGAATTCGACACTTTTTATAAAAAGCTCAAGTTTCTATACAGTGCATTTCTTAAATATCTCTTCTTCCCTTTTATTTCATTAACAAATTAATTTTTAAAATTACCACTTTGGGATATACAATTGGTGCGTAGATACTTTAATTAAATTATAATTATCAGAAGAAAATTTAAAACTGGCTGCTGGATGCCATCTTGGAAACAAATGAAATGGAAAGAATGGTCTTGCAACACATTATTTTGAAGTTCCTGACAAGTACTTTCTATCCCTAAAATAAAAAGTCAATACATTTACCTACTTCAAAATGACGGTACTTTCTTAATGCTTTTTAAAGGATCTTTTTAATAGTAATATTAATAATAATATGCAGGGTAGCATTACACATTGAAAAATATGGCCATAGGACTCGGGTATGTGGGTAATTTTTAGAGTACAAATATTTTGTAGTAGGTAAAGGTTTTGACTTTATACTCTAGGACTTTAAAGTACTCTTTATATATATATATATATATATATATATATATATATATATATATATAGGGATCTTTCTCCCTCTCTCTCTCTCTGTCTAAATATAGTAATTATGCATCAATCTTAGATAATAAAGTTTTAATTTTGTAATTGGATACGTTTAAAAAATAAAAGTTGAGGGGAAAAATTTAAAAAATGCACGGTTTGTTTAACATAAAAACTGACCCTTATCTCAAGGCCTAAATTTTAGGCCAAATTTACTAGTAAAAACGTCATATTACTATTTTTTTTGTTTACTAATTTCAACAGCACCTTTTATAGCAGATTTTAGATAGAGATTGTCCCATTTGGGATAAAAGAAAAAAGTAAATAAATTAAAAATTAGTAATAAAAAAATATATTCACAATATGAGTTCCCTTTAAAATGCGCAACCCTGTACAATATTTTGTAAAAAAATATTTTATAAAAATACATATTCCTAAGTTAACAACCAAAAATTTGTGCAATTAATAACACATTTTTTTTAACTAACTGAGTTTTTAGTTGGTTTTAAATTATGTTGAAAAAAAAAAGTAGACATGTCGAAAATGATTTTTAGTTTTTATTATAAGTAATAAATTATTATAAAGAGAATTATTACAAAATTAATTTTTAGACCCAAAAACAAAAAGGTATAATTCAGAATTAAGGTTTTAAAAAATTTTATGTTAAACTTTTTTGCGCGTTTATAAGAAAGAAATAACTGGATATATTTCTTTTAAATGTTGTGTAGGTATTTAAGATACTGCTGTATTGGGCCAAATATATTTAGTTATCTGTTTGCCATAAATGAGTCGTTTAAAAGACCACATGGTATTTTTCCTTTAATTTTATTAACTGTCGCTAAGTAAAGAAAAAGAAAGTTATTTGTTAGAGGTTATCCTTACAAAGAAAATTCGCTGTTTTTTGTCCTGTTTGTGACACAATAAACATCATAAATTTTTCTGGCATTCGCTTAAAGAAAATTCTTATGATTTTTTGTTGTATATTGATAGATTGACATAAAGATTTATGTTATGATGATCTGGATCCAAAGAACAAATATTTAATCATTTTGTTGGCCAACAAATAAACAAAAAATAGGTATACATGATTGGAAATTTGTTGAAAAAAAGCATGCTTTTTTAAACGATTTTACTTATAGTTTAAGATCCAAATAGAAAGTGACCTTTATCCATTTGTTTACCGGATAAAAACTATTTTATATTAAAGATAGTATTTTAACAAAAGTATTGCCATGGGGTTGCCTTAAAAGTTAGGGCAAGTCTATGACCAATTAGAAAAAGTAAGTTTTAAAAATTTTGAGTGACCCTGTATAATGTCAAGTTTTATTTTTTAATGTACATGACAGTATTGATATATTAGTAGCCTACTGTGATATTCCTTCATGCCAAGTAAGGTCATTTATTAGATCATGAATCATAAGGAAATCCCGAGACTGGTGGTTAAGAACACCAGGACAGCGTACGGCAAAAAAATCATAAAGGCATACTCGCCGGAATTTACGAGACCTTCTAAATTACAACCGAAAGGCAGTAGGAATTATAGTGGGTTAACTAACAAGTCATTGCAGACTGAATAAACACCTGGAAACAATAGGCCTGGCAGAAGAAAACCTATGCAGGTTCTGCCAGGAAAGAAGAAACCGCAGAACACATATGGTGCTATTGTGAAGCCCTTTGACGTCTGCGGTTTGCAAGGCTAGGTGAAAAAACCTAAAGCAACAACATTTACCAAGGAGCCAGTTTCAAGCTTGTGGAGTCTGATTAAAAAGACCGGCTAAGATAGTGTGTTCTAACATAGGGATGGAGGATACACAATGTGAGCTAGCAAAGTTTTAAGATATCGTTAAACTATCCAAAGTATATACGTTAAATTTGTATCGAGAATAGTACATCTTATCAGTAGTGGGTAGCAAGTTAAAAAAATTCTACCTACCTACAATATTTTTTGTGAATTTTTATTTGAGTCAAGAGTTAACGCGTCGAGATTTTCAAGCAATAATGTTCTATAATTTCAAGCGAAGTTTGAGTGCTGATGATTGTGTCAGTGAATTAAAATTTGTATTTTAATGAAAAGGGACCATCCCGTAGCTCAGTGTATCGGTGGTATAAACAGTTCCAAAGAGAGGATTTTAACTTGTCCGTCGTTTCTCGACCTGGGCGGCCGGTTAAAGCGGTGTCCCCAGAAAACGTAGCTGAAGTTCAGAAACAAGTTGAGATAGACAGACACATAACTTACAAACAAATAAAAGAACTACTGAAGATTGGTGCACCATCAGTTCATACCATAACATGACCATCTACGAGTTACCAAAAAATGTGCACGTTGTGGGTACCGCACCTTTTAACAGAGGCCCCAATGAAGTGTCGTAAGAAGTGGTGTCAAAAATTCTCACCAAGTTCGATGGCGGAAAATCTTTTAGTGTGAATTTAATAGTGACAGGCGACAAATCTGGGCTGTATTATAACGACGTAAAATCTAAATCAAAAAACAAGCTATGGCTCTTTGAAGATGAGGAACAGCCGACAACTGTCAAATAATTTAGTTCCGTAAAAAGTAAATGGTCGTGGTCTTCTTCGGAAAAAGAGGTATTATAAAACGAATAACTCTTAATGAACAGAATACCGTTACAGAAAAATTATACACCAAGATTTGTTCACCTCTATTAATTGAATCTTTAATAAAACTTCGGCCAAACTCGCGCCTTGACACCTGGCGGCTTTACGATAATGCTCCTGCACATAAGGATCAATTAACTCAAGATTTTTTAAGCCAATCTGGTCTAATTCTACTGGAGCATCCTCCTTACAGTCCTGATCTCGCTTCTTGTGACTTTGGCCTCTTCCCAATGATAACGGATAAACTGAAAGGTCACCGTTTTTCGAATGACGACCAGACCAGCCAATTCAAGCCTGGGATTCGACGTATGAGGAAGTTCCCGAAGAAACATGAAAGAAAATTTTTGATGATTGGTTTCGGCGTATGGAGAAGTGAGTCACAGCCGACAAAAATTATTTTAAAAAAATATTAAAAATAGTTGCCAAATTTTAAAACTTATCTAGTGACCTATAAACCTAAGCAGGTTGCAGTACTAGAGGATTACAATGCACCTTCAAGCTAATTTAATCTAATATATTAGTAGGAACATTTTGTTTTTTCGATTTTATAAATAAAACTGTGGAAAATTTTAGACTTCAAAAAACCTTTTTCTGTATTATTGAAAAATATATATTTAAATAACTCGCATACGTTCGTATTTAAAAAATAAGGGTTGCCATTATACAAACTATGTCAAAAATTTTTATTTTTAAAATTAAATATAGCCTTGACTTGGTTTTTTTAGACAACCCTATGGCGATACCTTTGTTTAAATACTATCTTTAATATAAAACAGTTTTTATCCGGTAAACTCGTACTATTACAATGATTGCCCAGTTTAATTATTTATTTGTTTGTTTGTAACATTTAGTAATTCGAATTTTATTCCATGCCTGACGACATATCAATCTGATTTTTGCTACACACTCTTAATCTTAATGACAATACAATATATTACATTCTTTATGATTGTAAATCCAAGATGACCACCGATACAACATGGTGGATTACACATTACTTCATAACAACCTTAATATGGATAATAAATAAAAGGGCTTTATTGGTAGAATGGAGCTCCCTATGAAAAAAATGAAATCGAATATGGCCGCCGCCACAAAACGACGAATTACATATTTTTCCGCAACTACGTTAATATGGGTATTAAATAAACGGGCTTGATTGGTAAAATAAAGCTCACTATATAAAAACAAAAACAAGATGGTGGCTGTTCACATAAAGAGCCAATTACATATTTTCCACAACTACCTGAATATGGGTATCTATTGAAAGGGCTTGATTAGTAGAATAAAGCACATTCTGAAAATAATTAAATAGTTAATACAATATGGGTATACTTACTGATTTAAACAAAGAACTTCTTTAACTTAAAAGCATGGTTATGGGGTATTGTATAAATATGACCATTTTAAACGTAATCTTAACTCTTGTGGTTAAGAAAAACTTGTTGTTTTTTGAGACTGAGATGATAGTCATTAATTATTTTATTTATAACTTTTAATTTTTATAAAAAAGATATTTTTAAATATTAAAAGACAAAGAAAAAAATTTCAGCAGCCAAAACTGTTTACTTATAACAAATTTTTAACATTGGTGGAACACCTAAAGATGTTAAGTAACAACAATTTTTTTCTTTTATTTTTCGCTTAAAAGATGCAAAATTGTATTTTTTAACTCCCAAATATTATTTATAATTTTTACTTAAGAAAGTGGGAACGAATAAGTAATTTTTTTTAATTTAAAACCCTAATCTTATTATATAACACAAAATTAACAGCATAAATAAACATTACTTAAACTTGTCACAGACTACTAATAGCCTGTTCACATTGGACTGGCTACTTTTAAAAATATGGCGTCTAGATAAGTGTTGGTTATTATCAGTAAACCTGTTTTTATTACCATCTAAAATTATTATTCCTTCCTAAAAACAAATAATAAATACAGTGGCTAAAGTACCAAGAGTGTTTAAATCTTCGTTAAACTTAAGGTGGACTTATAAACTTGACATACCGTTGCCGCTACCACTGCAGTTCCTTTTCGCATGTTCGACTTATGACAGATAATCTAATAATTTCTAAAGGCCGCTGTCTTCAAATTTCAGATTTTTTGTAGTTATAAACCCGTCAAAATTCGACAGGGTTAAACATATTATGTTTTTAATATTTACAAAAATAAATAAACAATAAATAAAAATATGAGGACTCTGGTTGCATCGATTGTAGAAGTAGCTGTCAACACTAAAAAATTATGACAAAAAAACAACTTTCAATGTAGGTAAAGTGCCCTCTAGCGGCAAACAATCAATGTGAATTGTTACTAGGATGATGAAACGCAGACGATTTAGTCTAGGTTTTAATTATTAATAAAGGTTTTTCTGTAAGCGAGTAATTCAAAAAACAAAAAATAAAAACTGAAATTTTGACGGCTTGTAACTCGAAAACAAATGACTTTGGAAAAAATTATATGAAGCTCTACCCTTATTTTGTCAAGTAGAATCACCCCCTTAAGTTTCGTGATCGATTTTTAAAACCCGTACTGCGCATGCTCCAACCTTAAAATCGCCTCATACCTTGATTCCTACTACAACGGTTAAGTAGAGTTCAAATCCGGCAGTATTTGTAGATTTTGTAATTTTAATGACCATAAATCTATTCCATTTTGTTTATTAATCCCCGAATATGATTAATACGGACGCGCGAAGAACTGTGGTTTTTCGAAACCGCGGAAAACTACCGTTTAAATTTGGTATAGTATGCTTACAATTTTGAGATATTCAAGAAACGCATATTATTTTATGGGGTGTTTTCTTTGAACTCTTTAAATATTTTTTATAGTGATGATTCAATATACAGGGTATTTTATTTAAAAAGAAACAGGTTTGTGCTATTACTTTAAAACAGTCAATTAAAAAAATAAGGAGCACCACTGAATTCCTAAAATTTTGCCACTTACATCTTATTTCTATCTCTAATAACAAGAAAGTTATAACTGCCTGCCCAAATTGACAAAATGTGATAAACACTCTGTGTATCCAAAATGAAATGAGTAAGCTATGACTTAGTTTTACCCCTAAGTTTGTTTTGTAAATTAAAACAGGGAGTGTGTCAACGGATTTTTTTTGTTTTAGTGTAACCGCACCTTCATAGGCGCAATTTGCTTCGGTTTTTAAGGGGGGTGGAGTCTTGATAGTCCCGAAAGGTATTACGCAAGCTTCGAGACTTTGCAAAAATTTGAAAAGATAAAGGGATTTATTTGTCATTACTGCCTCAAAAATGACCTACAGTTAGGTAGAAGTGGCACTATTGACATAAAAATCGCTTTCTCTTATCGCTTTTAGGTTTTTTAGTCTTGGTTTCGGCTTGGATACTGGGAATCTTGGGGAGGCTAATTTTGTCTAATTTCCTTTTGGGGGCGCCTATGCGCACCTTGCTTATATTATTTCCCTAAAGAAGATAATAAATTTAAAAATATATTTAGCCTGGGAAATAAATTAAATTTTGTTACATTTTAAAAAACAAGATTAAAATCTTAACAGCACGATTTTATTGTACAGGGTTTTTAACTATATTTTGTCATACACTTTTAGCTATAACCAAGAAAAATGGAAAAAATCATGTATAAAAGTTTTATCTGTTTTGTGTTTAAGTGATACTAAAAAGTATTAATAAATAGCAATAAATGAATCCAAAATTAAGAAATAAATAATTTTGACCTTGGTAATTAAAAAAAAACGATTATTGATAAAATACATAACTGCTCTTTTATTTTAAGAAAAATAATTGTTTATTTTGTTTTTTTTTACCATATTGCCTATGGGTACTTTTTAGAAGAAAATAAAGTGGCTTTAATTTTTTTCTCTAAAACTAAGCTAGATACAAAAAAATTAAGGAAACTAAAAAGTTAAATTTTTAATTGCTTAGTCGGAAAAATATAAAAATCTTATAAAAAGTCAGTGGCATACTTTTTTTCTAAATTATATTGTCTGTGGTGCCCCACTGTGACGCCAGTAGACCAAATAATCCTAATCTAGGTAGATGTTTGCAAGCGCTTTATTATATTAAGTAAGTGTACCATATTTAATCTAAATCGGTTAAAACGGTCTCAAAATATTTAACAAAACTCTATTTTTTTTTTTAACTTTATCTCAGAAATAAAGCAAGTCCAGACATATGTTTATAGGAAAGACATACAAAATTACTTCTTTTGGTTTCGTACCGTTGTTAGGAAGCACCCTGAATCTGACAGGCAAAGACAATTTGTACACAGGAAAAAAATTTTTTCGCGACGGGAAAAAGATTTGACATTGTATCTCTGTTAACAGGGGCTAAAATGTGACTTCTTATAATATAACTTTTCTCCCGGTCATACGTACACTTAAGTAAAGGTAAATATTTAATTTAAAAATAATTTATTATACAGAACTTACATTTACCTCATATTAGGATTCCGGTCAGATATTTTTATTTTTATAATATTTCAGATAACTACTAAACGATTGCTTTTAGTTTTAACTTTTTAATTTTAAAATGACAAATTACAAAATTGCATTGACAAAAACTAAATAATTTTCTTGAGGGTTTTCATAGTAATGCAAGGTCTAATTGTGTTTCAAATATTTACCAGTCGACAAGTTTAAAACTTTTAATTTTGCATAATTAATTTTCTGTCTTTAATATCATGTTTTTTAATATTAAGGCGTCGTTTTTTCCATCACAGAAAAGAAGTATATTATACACGGAAAAAAATTACATTTAATTACATAAAATCCAGAACTTTTTCCTTGTATAATAAATAACTATAATTATATAAAAGAACAGTGAAAAATACTATAAATAAGTACCAGATATCCCTTTAAATAAAGTATACCTTTTTGAAGAAGCATTACAAAGGAAGTAAACAATCCTAACAAAATTAAACGAAGAATCGTCTTACCTTGTATAATCCCGACTTACTGAACAGTCATTTTTTAAACTGACTTTATCACCCATATAATTTAGGACCATAGCTTTTCAGACACTCTGTGTCTTTATACAGAATCAGCCAGACAAATACATAAACAGTGCGTGGAAAGGAGACATTCCAACGCAAATATCGGCATGTAAACATTTCAGATTGGGTGACTTATAGTGCTCGTTTTGTCATTGCATTACTGACTGATACTTCTATAAAAAAGCTGATACGATATAAATAACCTAGTAAAAATAATAGAGTAATGGTAACTTATAATCTTATTCCTAATTTTAATTATATCAAAGTAATCGTCCATTTTTCTCAAAAAGGCTTGATTGTTTAAAGGAAGGAGTAAATATCAATGTCAAGCCTCACAGTTTAAAATCGTTATTTTACAACTCTTGGTTACACGTGTTTCGCTCAGTGTGAGCATCATCAGACTTTCACAAACCAAAAGCCAATTAAAAACAATATTACAAGAATAAAATAATAGGTACGTCAAAATTTTAAATTATATACAGGAGAAACACGTTACATTTTATACAAAAAACCAATTTTTTGTATAAAATGTAACGTGTTTCTCCTGTATATAATTTTAAATTTTTTGACGTATTTCCACTGTATTTTACCTATTATTTTATTCTTGTAATATAGTTTTTAATTGGCTTTTGGTTTGTGAAAGGTCTGATGATGCTCACACTGAGCGAAACACGTGTAACCAAAGAGTTGTAATATAACGATTTTAAACTGTGAGGCTTTGACATTGATATTTACTCCTTTCCTTTAATTTTAATTACCTGTATAAAAAATTGTAAGGTCATTTTTACACCTTATCATTGTTAATTAAAAAAAACTTTTTAAACTTTACAAAAGTGTTTTAGGTAAAGTAAATATTTAAAAAGGAAGTATAAAGCATCTTTTTTATTTTTGAAATGCTCTCACTTGCCAAAACAAACAAATCTTATTTTAAATATTAAAAACATACGTTTTCACATTACAAAAAATTAAGAATGTGTTGTACCACTTGTGTTGTAAAACAAATTATTTTTTTTTCAAAAGATGTCTTTACCTGTATTATCACTGGTTAGATTTACACAGTGGCGGCGTAAGCTATTTTTTTATGTTGGGCGATACCCGGCATAGAAATTTGGAGGGTGGGCAGCAAAATATGCAAGTGTAACATTTTAACTATACGGACACAGGGCGTATCAAAATTTAGTAAAAATATTTCAGGCACTTATTTTGGAGGTCCTATAATTTTATGTCCCAAAAATATAGCCCTTCTAAGCTGATGCTAGATTTTCGCATCAAAGTAGTTTTGAAGTTGTATTTATTGTTTGTCTTAAAAATGGTAAAAACTTTTTTTTGGAAGGGGGAAGGGGTATAATAATTATTTTTAAAAAAGTGAAACGACAGCAGCACGTTGACTACAGAAAAATAATTGCTTTCTTGCACTATTGTAATAAGACAATCCGATAAAAGTCATAGTCTTAGATTCTAATAGGAAGCACCCCTCACCCATCTATTTACTGGAAAAACTATTTTATATTTAATATTGTATTTAAATAAAGGTATTGCTACAGGCTTGCCTGAAACATTATGTTCAAAGCTATATGTATGTAAATTAAATAAAAAACCTTAAAATTTTTGACTTACTTTATATGGTGCTATTCTTTTTTAATTTACATGGCAGTACTAATAAATATATATATTTTTTTTTAAATTTTATATTTAAAGCCATTGGATGTTTCTTCAGTTTCAAAATGTGGTAACTTTTTTGATACATTCTGTATCATTTTAAAGTACATACTCAACGAGTCTTAGAATGTATTTAAAAAATAGTCTTAGAATGTATTTAAAAAATAGAAGTTGCCACTATACAAGGTGTGACAAAAATTCTGAGTTTATTTTATTTAAATAAAGCCTTGACTTAATGCTCTATTAAAATTTATTAAAATAAATTTGTTATTATTTAATGTAAACAGTTATTAAAAAATTTTCATCAAATTCTTTCAAAATTAATAAAAACACGTAAGTCTGAAGAAATTTGTTTAAAATTTAGAGGTTTAGGTAGGTACTTTTTGAAAAACGCTTGTACACTTCGATCTTTATTAATAGCAGAGGTTTTTTTTTAATGATAAATCTATGTATTTATACGAGTTTATTCTGAAAAAAACGCGCAATGATATACATGATAAAAAAACTAAAAACTGCTTACCTAAAACTAAAGTACTTTTATTTTTAAAAACGTAATAAAATAAAAAATAAATATATTTTTGATAAAAAGGTATATGTCAAAATAGCAATAAGTCAAAATTAAATAAAAATTTGAATTGGACACCATGCCTTCATATTTAAGCATAACTTTTGATTCTTATTATTTTCTCTTTTTACCATTTCGCTACATTTTTTAAAAGATGTGTATTTTACCCTTCTTTGTATATACTTAAGCTTTTGAAAAATAATAATAAATGTAATGAATAAATGTTCCTTACAAATTGCAAATAAAACATTTTATCATGTGTTGCAAATTTAATGGATCACAATGTATTCTTAAAGTTATATTCACATATAAGTCTTACGAACATGAAAAATATATCACATTTAACATTATAACACACAAAACATTTTTTATTCATATTAAAAATATTTTATATTCTTTTAACTTCTCGTCTCGTCTGTTCAAAATTCCAATAATTTTACTGATTAATAAATTTAGAAACTGTGTCTCTAGTTTCTCTTAATTTATTATTTCTTTCATTCCGTAATTTGCTTTCTATAGTGGTATTCTTTAAAGACATGACCAGTTTTACTTTTCTAGTTCCTTTACTTGCAAGGGATTATGATCATTTGATCACGTGACAAATGGCATTTGAAATATTAATAAACATTAAGAATTAAGTTAGCCACATATATGTTTCAAAAGAATGTTATTAGTTTTACTTCCCTCACGGCCCCAGTAGTGATAAGCTGCTTTAAAGATTGCACAAGGATCGCTGCCTGGCGTGTTTAAGACAAATAATTATTACCAATTGAAACATCTTTAGTTACATGTATTTTGGGTTTATTATTTTCATTGAAAATATTCTATATGACAGCATTAATGTACCTGGTATTAATAGTAGTTATAAGGGTACATTTACCCTAATTTTATTAATTTTTTACCTTATTAAATAAATCAAAATAAAAGTTTATTAAGTTAATTCTGTAGTTTTTTAATCAGAAAACAGATTTTTATTATTATTTAGATATACAAGGTACGACAAAAATGTTTTTAAATGACCATATACCTTTTAATAATTAAGTCATTAGGACAATTGAAAAAGACATGTTAAGCAAAGGTGAAGCTTTCTTTGGCCTAACTGTTAGCAATACCTAACTTCTTTTTAGGTTCTAATTATTTTTCAATAATTCTGTCACTGTCAGGGTGACAAATAATATAATAACATGTAATTATTTACCTTCTGTTGTAAGATCTACTAATAGGTAAGTAAGCTATTTAGTTTATTTTAAATACACATTTATTAAAGTAACCTAAAAATTAGCTATAATTAAGGAAGTTTTGCTTTTTTTTTAATGCAATTGAATACATATGTGTTTAAAATAAACTATGCCATATTAGTAGTTCTTATAAAGGACGGTAATTAATTAACGCCCTTATATTATTTTTTTCACGACCGTAAAAAGAATGATATTTTTTAATCGGTAACATGGAGTTAAAGTACTCCATTCTAATACACTGCATAAACTGTTAAAAAATAAACTTTTTTAACACTTCAAAGCTTTTTTCACACTTTGAATTAGTGTTTTGTTTCAGTGCCTACTACAATAAACTTAAATATCAATTTACGCAATGTAACAGTTAACGCGACATCAACTAAACCGAACGGTCAAGTTACCTTTGATTTCGTCATTATTTCTTTTAGTTTATGTGTCACTAGTTTTAAAATTTGACAGTTTGCAAATAGATTTAATGAAAATTATTTAAAATTAATAGTAATATTGAATTTAAATGACAACTAAATTTAACAGTATGTATACTATTTTAGTATTATTTCTACCAAAAAGTAAGTGCAAACAATTTTCTAAAATTAAATAATAAATGTATAGTTATGAAAAGAATAATTGTCTTTTAAAAAATAGGGAAGCTATGATTTTTTGTTGCAATATAATGACTGTGCTGCAAAAATTTAGATTAATAAGTTTAGATAAATGGAACATGTATAAAATGGTATTTTAGGAAATCTTTATACGGTCGTGGCAAAAATATAGTATGTAACACATGCATAAAGTGTCTTTTTTACTCATGGGATTGCCGCACTCGCCCAACCGCTCGTGCTGTCAAACTTCCCATTCGTAAAAAAGTTTTACTTTATGCACTTGTTACATAAATTACTATTCTTTCTTTACTTTTAATCGTTAATAAGTATATCATTAAAGATATGTTCTCCATTGGTTCGGCCGATTCATTTAATTGATGGTAGTTATTTGGGTACATGCCAGAAAATAAATTAAAACTATCAAAAACCTAATAAATTCAAACAAGTAAATAGAGAACAAAAATCGACGTTTTGGTGGAAAGTCTGCCACTGTTGTCAAGATAAATTTGATTTAAAAAAATATTAAAAATAAACTAATATTTAGGTTTAAAATTTTAGAACTTTTAGCTTTTTGGAAGATTTTGAAAAATCTTTGACATTAAATGTTTTTAAATATATATGTTTGTTTGGTTGTAGTGTCATAGTGACATACATAAGTTGTTGCTGGTGTATAAATTATTTGACATTTTATGTCAAAGATTTTTTAGAATCTCCTTAAAAAAGGTAAAAATTTTAAAATTTTAAACCTAAATAATTGTTAGTTTTTAATGTTTTTATTTTTATTTAATTTATCTTAACAATTGTGACAGACTTGTCACCGAAACGTCGGTTTTTAGTTCTCCATATACTTTTTTTAATTTTTTTGGTAGTTTTAATTTATTTTCTGGCGTGTACCCAAATAGCTACCATTAATTAAGTATATCATGTAACATAATATCTCAAAAGGCATAATAATTGTTGTTATCGAATTTAATACAAAGTTTAAATTTATTGAATATACAGCAAGTTCCTTTAAAAAAAAACCACTTGACAATAAAAATAATATTAAAAAAAATCCTTGTTTATTATTTGGTTGGCTCTGTCAGTAATAGGAGTGTATCCAAATACACATTTTTTATTTTAAGTTTATATTTGTATCTTGTAAAGAGGTCAAGATATTTTGTGGTTGAATAGAGTTGGGACACCCTGTATAATATTTTTTAGATTGTAATCATATTGCAAAAACAAACATAAAAGTATCAAGTGGATAAGTTTTCAGTTTATATTATTATTATTATTATAGTAGGGCAGCCCAAGATGCTAAATTACTGGATTTACTCGAGTGTCATAGAAACCTATTGGATTGCAAAGCTTAGATGATAAGAAGAAAAAAAGTTACATAAAATATACCTTTTTATCGAGCGTTAAGCGGCTATAGACTTTTATGTATGTCGAAAAAATATTTTTATATTTCGGCTTGTGGAAATCGTTTAGATCGTATTGAATTATATATTTTTCGTTATATATCCTTGAATTATTTTCTTCAAAGTAAAAAAAATAATAAAAAACTCTTGAGCATGTCAAAATTACGTTTTTTTACAACTTTGTAGCCCTACGCTTTCTTTATGTCACTCTTAAATTGTCAGATTACTGGAATATACACTCTTAAGCATGTAATTAACTCACACTATCGTAAAAGACGCGCACGACAATTTCTGATGAATAAATTTTTGTTTTTTACGAGCGCCCCTCTAAACGGAGCTCATATTTGGTAAAGGTATTTAATCGGGTACAAGGTATCCTCCAGTATATTTTTCTGACGCTGTAGTAACTTCAAAAATCCCCTCTTGGGCTTCCCTACCAATAGTACCATTAAATGCCTTAAAGTTAGTGATAGAATATAATATAATATTATGAATATATTTTAATGAAGTTTTATGATGTTAAAATTGAGTTTAAAAAGTAAAGATAAGTGGTGTTAAAAAAATGAGCAAAACTAAAATAAAACTTACAAAAACAAAAAATAAAATCCAAAACCTTAAGGTGTATATGAGGTACAGCTGCGAGACCGTACCACACGTGCCACATACCTCTGACATCTGCACAGCAGTAGCCTAATAAACGCACTTCGAAATGTCTTGTTAAAAATGGTGTAGATAATTGGGTTTATGGTCGAACTCACGTAACCCAGCCACAAACACGTGACTACAACATGTTGCGGAACGTAGCAGTCAGGACATGCTGCGAAAATTATGTTCAGGATAAAAAATGGCGACCAACAAAGGACAAATGTAAAAAACACTAATCCCAAAACTTTGGACGCTTTTTGTTCTGTTGCTACGGAGTTTGATGCAAAGGTTTTCTCTTAACTTTTCCAGCAAGCAACCTGAAAAAAAAAAGGCATGGTTTACATTTTAACAATAAATATTAGAATTTTACGTTATAAGTCCGGTAGGTGACTTATTACAGTACGACATGTTTACAGACGATGCGACGCAGGTTCTGGAATATAAACGAATACTGCAATAACACCTAACGGACGTGTATCGTATAATATTTTATTTTATACTGTCTTTATGAAAATTAATGAATAAATATTATTTATAAAATTTTAAGAGAACATGTTGTTAGTTTCAAATTATTTCACTTAAATTACGTAGGTAACAGCCTTATTCTCCATATCATAGGTAACTATAATGATTCTTCGCTTGTCACTGTCAAATTAATAATAAAAGAAAAAAATTAATAAGTTGTAGCTCCTAAACGGTATTAAATAGGTAACGCTAGATAGGTCCAAATTAAATACAAATTACTAAATTTAGTAGAACAAAATATTTTTGAAAATGTAAGAATAAGTCTGTTTTATAGTAATATGATAATTTTGATTTACTAAAGTTGGTAGAAAAATATATTTTACAAGTAGAAGTTCCTAAATGGTATTAAATAGGTAACGTGAGATACAGGTTCAAATAAAATAGAAATTACCAACTTTAGTTAAACAAAATGCTGAAAAAATGTAATAAGAAGGCTGTTTTGTAGTAATATTATAGTTTTTATTTACCGTTGTTACTGTTTTCTTAAGTTGGTAAAAAATATATATTTTACGTACAAGTAGAAATTTCTATATATCCTAATATCAGATGAAAATCGCTTAATATATAAGTATTTAAAGATTTATTTTCATTTTGGTATCCAAAAATAACATTAATTAAGGCATAACAACAATGATCACGTGGACATTTATAATGATACATGACAGCGTTGCCAGGCTACACATTACGGTACCAGGTACCGTATTGTGCAATTTACCGGCCCCAAATTAATAAAAGGTAAGTGGATTTACTCGACAGTATGAAATAAAGTATATTACATTACTAGTGTGGAAGCTGACTATTTTTATACGAGTGGAAATATTGTTGCATGAGGCGTCAGCCGAGTGCGACAAAGCCACGAGTGTAAGAAAGTCATTTTGACACAAGTAATGTAAACTATTTTTCTTCAACCAAAAATTATTTACCAAAAACTAAATTTTAGGTTTACTTGTCTTCGCAAAAAACAATAGGAAAACAATTAAAAACATTGCAACACTAGGGTTACATATACTGTTCCTCACATTGCGGTATGTATTACTGTTTTTTACAATTAAAAATCATCAACCTTGTAGCTTTGTATAACTTTTTAAATTTAAGAATTTAAAAGGTCCTTACTCAAATATATTGCTGCTATATTATGTTTTTTTAATGTTATTTTTTTTAATCGTTGGACAAACCACGAAGGCTTAAAGCCTAAATACTAACGTACCGTGGGTGTCTTAAGAGAGGTAAGAGGGAGTTTGTTGACATGGGACTTAAATACTTGAAGATTTGGGGGAAGGAAAGACCTCCGCGGGCAGCAGGTTCCACAATCTAGAAACTCTAGGGATAAAAGAACGAACAAAGTAAGAAGTTCGGGGCCTGTCCAGTTGGACCATATAGGGATGCGCGGAACCGAGTTCTCTGTTGGGAACCGTGAGTGGAGTAACTATACTGGACAATTCTTCAGAGAAAAAGCCATGGAAGTACCTATAAAAAAGCGATAAATCCCCCGCAGCCCGACGATGGGCAAGAGAGGGAAGCTTTTCTATAAGTGAAGGATCATAAATAAGACGAATAGCTCTTCTTTGAATACAATCAAGAATGCAGTGGCGCATTTACCAAAAGGCTGAGTAGGCTGAAGCCTATGGCGGCGTTTTTAGGGGGCGGCAGCTGTTGTTAAGGGGGCGGCAAAATTGGTAATTCAAAATATTTTTGTGGATTTGGAAGGGAGGTCGGACTTGGGACACATAAAAAGTGTATAAATTAGAAGCGGATTTTAATTAAAAACCTAATAACTTTAAATTTATTTTACATAACAATTTGACAGCGATTACAACTGTTTCTTGTTCTGGGAGAAGTAAGGCCGTGATCTTTTACCCTTTAGAATGACATCATAATACATTACACTAGTGTTGTAGAGTACTTTGTAAGACTAGTGTAATATAAGGCGAAGAGCGTGCACTCTTTGTCATTGTCATTTTCGTATGTATCGTAGAAATTTTTTTACTTTATTTTTATTTGCAGAAAAAAAAAAGGAATATTTGAAGGTATAACCAAAAATTAGGATTCTTATCCATTCCGTGTGTCAATGAATTTATTAAACAAGATATAACTCCTAACTTATTGGACATATCAAAATAAAACTTGGAATATGCAAATGGTGTGAGAAGAACCCGGTTTTTACATATTTCTAATTTTTTGTTTGCTTTCAATTTAGTAGCATGTAACAATAATTTTAAATTTTTAAAAGAAGCACCCTGTATATTTAAACGTTTTTGGATTTCGAAGGTAGTTTTAAATCAAAATGTATTTTTTTTAAGTTCTTAAGCCTACTTGATTTTTCAAAGCTATTTTTAATATTGCACCTGTTTGTAAACCCTTATTTATTTTTAATTTTAAATGCAAATAATTTGGTATCATTAAATTTGCCAAGAAATCCCTTTGAAGAAAAGTGTTTGTCTAAAAAGAGTTGCAATTTAAGAAAATAATAGTTAGATACGAAAATGTCCATTAGCCAACTTGTTTTATTCCTATCTTTTCTACCAGTAACTAAACTTATATTTTTTGACATCACCTATGTTTCTCAGAATGAAATAATTAAAATGGCTCTAAAAAATCAAGAAATTTAAAAACTTTTTATAAAGTCACATTCCGATTTAAAATTATGACCGGCATCCAAAAATTTTTAAATATGCAGGGTGTTTTATGAAAAAAAAAAAAAAAAATTAAGCGCTTTCCGGCTAAATCAAAAGTAACTGAAATTTGAAAATATGTGTAAACTTTCCTTTATCCAAACCATTTACCCAAAACAAGTCTCACTTGGGTATGTGAAATACTTTAGGAATTTGGCCATCCCAGTCGGGTATTTGGGTAATTTATAAAGTACCGCCATTTTGTAGTAGGTAAAGTTAATAACTTTATATTCTAGGGTTATAAAGTACTCGTCAGGAGCTTTTAAAATAATGTATTAGTCGACCCTCCTTCCCTGTTAAGAATTTTGGGATTGGGGCCCTGGTGGCTAGGGAGTTGAAGGTCGCCGTTCAAATTTTTATAAAAAAACTTTCCCCCCAATAAATAACTTTACGTATTTCGGCGGCAAATCATTTTTTTGCAGATAACTGACTGGTAACTTTTTAAATAAACACTCTCTATATAAAATGTGGCATTTTTGTAAAGCTTTCTAAAAAACGTTTTTAATAGTGACAATATACATACAGTTTCATTTAAACAAAGTTCACATCTTTACTTTTCTTAAGTTTATGGTGTTCATTTGTTTCTTTTGTTATGCTTAGAAGAAAATAGATAAAAAAATAATAAACTCTCATACAATACATTTTTATTTCTAACCTCCTTGGTTATAGTTAAAAATGGGTGGCAAAATATAAATAAAAACCTTGTACAAAATGTATAAATATATTATTTTTCTCCAAGAGTAGGGTACCTTATCTTTAAACAGTCTTTTTCGTTGAAATGCAGACATTATTAGTGACATTATTTCTTTCGTATAACAATCAAACTTCATTTTGGGTGACAATTTTTTTAAGTTTAAAAATAAAACGTAAAATTTTTAAAATAACAATAAAAAATAATTTCATAATTTACACTTTTTCCCTGCTTATTCAACAAACTTTTCAACCGTAAACAAATGTGATTAAAGCGTTTCCGAATTTAAAATTAAGATTATAATTTTAGTCAATTTGTAAAGGTTATAAAATTTTGTAATATTATTTTGATTAATTACAAACTTTGTGTTAAACAAATTTTCTTTATTACATTTTTGCTTACCCCTCAAGAATTTTTTTTTAAATGTGCAAAATTTATTCATCAATAAAAAAAAATTTGGTACTTTTTAACAAGCAACATTTTTTATTAAAAATAACTTAACAAAAAAATGATTTGTTTGTCTTTTTGTAGCCTGTAAACTCCAAAGGGAAACAAAAATATCAGTCATAACAGAAATAATTGTCATTGACATAAAATAAAAATAATAATTATAAACATTTTACTTAGTGTGTTGTTGTTGTTGTGTAAATCCTATGTTTCTGTATAAAAAATTTAATTTAAAATGATAAAATGCCAACAAAATGTAGTGCCTAGGAGATTTCTTTTCGGCTGCATTTTTTTACGTCTTCATCGATACTTACAAAATTTAGTATGGTTGATAGACTAACAAAAAATAATTTTTATGCTTATATAATAAGATTTTACTAATTTTCGCTTTACTGGGAATAATTAAACATTTTGATTTTTAAATGAGATACCTTATCCAGTGTATACTGTGTAAGGCTTTCGCGGCCATCTTCTGCTAAATTTAAGTTCTTTGGACTATTCGGCCGTCGTTGTAAATTTTGTATCCTTGACGTTTCGCCAACGCGAGTGGTTGGCATCCTCAAAAGGTTTCTAGTAGACTACTTGCGTACTATAGTAGTACGTTGGTGTATGTGCTCAAAAACATTTTTCTTTTTACCCGTAGGATACCATACAAAAACCAAATTAATTATGTCTTTTAATTGGCACAAACACATTTGTTAAAACCAAATTTTACTTACATAATAGTTTGTGAAAAAAATGTTCTTGACACTTTTTACCAATCTACTATTTTAAATTATTATATATATTATATCTTTATTTAATAATTACCATAGTTACTTGAAAAAAACAATATTTAAAAAAGTTTAACCCTTTGATGACAGCTCATGTATTATAAAAATTAGGTTGTCTTACAAACTGCAAAATAACTTTGAATGTTTGTTCGTAGTATAATTCATATTGTTTTATTAAAACTAATATTTTTTTGCTTTGTTTAAAAACTGCGAACAAGTGATGCGAATATTGCTTTTTTTTTTTTTTTTGAGACTAGTATGTCAGTTTGATTTAGTTTTATAATTGTGTTCGTGACAATTTGGAGACTATAAATTAGGTTTTTGTTTGTTATAAATAAGTAAAAAAAAGTTTTTAAGCAAATAAACTTATTTCAGGTAGAAAGGTAACAGCTTTATATAATTAATTTAATGTGCAGATGCATACAAGGTAAATGAATATTCAGCTTTGTTTGGGTACATAACTTGCATTATCTTACCCCATATAAGCCCTTATTGAAAAATGAATAGCAATTGTTTCTCGAGCTAATGGTTTCCGCAGTCATGGCCAACTCGGACAAAAAAATAATTTTAACGATTTTTGACATAAAAATAAAAAAGTGTTATATATCATTTAAAGAGAAAAAAGGAGTTTTAAAAACTGTGCAAAAAAACAAAATGGCCGCCATAAGGAAAACGAAAGTTGATGATGGTAACTCAAAACCGAAACATCGAAATTAAAATTTGAATACAGAAATGCGTTGCCCTTAAAAAGTTTCCCCAATATTGTTTTTACAGATTTTAAAAATTATTTGAAATAAAAAAAAAAACTACAGCAATTTTTCTAAAATGCACATTTTCAGTTTTTTTAAAAATAACTCAAGAACGAAAGTAGCTCTTATCAAAACGGCATTAGATTACCCATCAAATGGCCCACAACTTTTTCTATTTAACCATCTTTCCATTTCTTATAGTTTCCAATATCCCAATACATTTCCTACCAATTCTAGACACACTGTATAGTTAATGTTTTTTGGATTCTAAAGACCATCTTAAGTTGATATACAATATTTTTAAAACAAATTTTGATTATGTTTTTTTAATTTCATTTCATTTTTCTATCGACCATTGCCATGATTATTTTAGGATCACTTTTTATACTTTACTTAATTTCGAAAAGATACGAAATCGATTTCATCTTTTTCAATTTGCCTATAGAGGGATCTTAAGTTTATATTTTTATTTTTTGGCCAAATTTAGTAGTCTAAAGCGAATTCAGCGATGTAAAATACTAAGCTACTAGACTTCATTTTCATAAAAAAAGTTTTATTGTGTAAATAAATCATCTTTTTAATACTGAATTAATAGTAATTGCTATAAAAACAACAACTGTTTTTGGAAACAATTACTTTCGTGATAAAACGTTAAAACAGATTTTATTGTTTAAAAACTTAGTAGAAACTATTTAAAAATCGTCGGAGATACATAAACACAAACCAATCTTTTTATTTTTAAAACCTTAAAAGGCACGAATACAATTGGTTTTACAGGAACATGTTATATTTAGTTGGTTGCTATTTTAATAGCAACTACAATGAATTGCGATGTAAATACGTCATTTAGTACCAAAAAGATTTTTTAATTATATATTAAATATATTTTTTTTTAAATGGAAATAATGTAAAATCTGGTCGTTTAAATTAATATTGAATTTGCATTAAGATTAGACATTTAGGAATAATATAAAAAAAAATATATTTTAATTTTAAGTTTAAACAAAATATTTAAAAATATGTTTATGGACGCCCCTATTTAAGAACTTAAAAAAGATAAAATCGATGTCGTATTTTTCCGAAAGTAAGTAAAGTATGGAGAGTATTTTAGAATGATTATGGCTAACCAATATTTTTATTAAATTATTAAAACAAATGATAATATATGTATTTACTTTTATTTTTATGTTTTTATTCAAAAATAATGAAGATTACAGCAATTAAAAAAATTGTAAAGAAAAAAGTATACATAACTGATAGGCAATGTATGTATGGGCTCAATAAGGGTAGTTTTCCCAT